>JAOEHV020208604.1:0-13120 GCA_025447995.2 Isaurus tuberculatus | reverse complement strand
AATCGTTCCGGGCCGGAGCAGATTTTAGAATTTCAGATTTCGGGAGCATGCGCAGAACCGTGACCATGTCCCTTTAATCTACTCTAAAACGAAAAAAAAAACTCTGCATAAAATCTGCATGATACTCTGTCTAACATGCATCAATGCATGTCCTTAAATGTAACACTGAAAAATGGCTTTGATTTTGTAACTGGATATATTGTAAGCAGCATACTCATAAGTAATCACAAGCTATTTCTTCAGGTTCATATTCCAAGTTAACACAAGGTTCAACAGTAGAGGATCTTACAGTAATAGATTGCCCACTACAGCGACTCAAATATATTTCAAACATTAAGAAATGCCCTTAGTGAAACAGACAGACCACAACTCCGGGATCACTACCCTGCTCTTTTCGACAAGTGTGTGGGTTCTTTTAAGTCCTCCAATAGAGTGTTGGGAGACTGGACCTATGGTTTCATGTCCTTATCTGAGGATACTACATATACCAAGCAAGAGAACTCAAACTGGTTAAAAAGAGTTTTAAACCAGTTATAACTCTATTCTGATTGTCCAAAATTTTGGATGAACCTCAAGCAGAGTTGTGAGAAGGTTTTTTTTCCTCTCTATAACAGGGAAAAACTTAAGTCAGAGAGCTCTGGCAAGCTGGGTAGTGGTCTTGAAGGAATTAGGATAGATGTATTTAAAGAAAACTAAATGTGCACCAAATTGTAATTTATCTCTATTGTGGGAAAACTAATTATTTCTAAATTTATCTAGAAATTAGTTAAGCTAAATAAAATAAATCAGAAGTATTGTAGGAAAGCTGAAACAATGGTTTTTGTACTCTCTTTGTACTTGCTCCTAAAAGCTTTCAATCTGATGTGAAGAAACAGGTCATTTGAAAAACTTTTAGCATTATTTCCTCTTGGGTCTTAACAGCTACAGATATCACTTTGTGAACAATAACTTTATAACAACAGATTCAACTACTAACACCAAAGATGCTTTCTGACTAGTAAAATTATCCCTGTGCTTTCAACCAAAGCAAAAAAGGGGTAAGATTTTTTTACCTTAAATGAATAACATTACCTTAAGAGCCGAAAGCAGTGATGCAAGCATAGCTTTGTAACCAGACTGTATGGAGTCCAGAACACTGAGTAAGGCCTTCAGGGTTGTGTTTATAATCTGATAAAAAAGATGATATCAAAAAAATAACTACCCTTAAATGTTCTAATGAGCTCCCCTCTCTTACAATCACCAACTTAGAGCTAAAAGTTTTAAAGACTTTTAAGACTTTTGTTTGCTTTTATTCATTTAAAAGTTCATTTTATTTTATTCTTTTTTAAATTTTCATTTTTAAAAATTCATTTTATACCGCCACCTGGTTAGCCTAGTTGGTAAGGTACCAGTCTATCAAGCGGGAGGCTCGGGTTTGATTCCCAGCCAGACCAACACTTGGGGTCTTAAAATAATTAAGGAGAAGGTGCTGCCTTTGCTCTAACATCTGCAAATGGTTAGACTTTTGCGCCTTCTCGGATAAGGACATTAAACTGTAGGCCCTTGGAGACTTCTGTGTTTATGTGTATACTTGTCTGTCATGTGAATTAAGAGTCTCCGTCCACCTTCGAGTGGTAAACCTCCGCGCAGGTGAAATTGATACTTGTGCATTATAAGTAAATAAGTTATTATTATTATTATAAAGCAATTATTTCTAAAAGTAAAGACAAAAAACTTGTCCAGTTTAATGAAAATATGCCATGATTGTGTATGGTATTGAAATAAAGTAATTCTCATAAATTAAAATTTAAGATTTGATGTATTAACCCATGCATTTTAAGAGAAATGAGAAGGATATGTTTATAGTTTTGACTATGGCAAACGATATTATACATAAACTATGTTATTAGAGAGTTGGTCCTATTTTTGATAATTTCAATCTGAGTTTAGTTATTCATACAGGGTTTTTTTTGTCAGGCTGGTGCATTCTGATCTAATGTCTCTAACTCTAAAATCAATGTGAAAAGAGCAACGCAACCCAGTGTACACTGTTGAAGAGTCTTGTTAAAATTCCTTCAGACTTTTTAATTATATTTCAGTCCTTAAGTGACAAAATCTTTTTAACAAGCCCCTCTTCTTTCTAATAAAATTATATCCCCCGTTTGATAGGCCTAAAAATAAAATAGCCTGACAGGGTATAGTTACAATGTGTGACAAATAGCTTACTGATATGATAGAAAACTACTACCACATATCACATGTTAAATTTTTGTCCATCAGTTAAACCAAAATTACAATGATTTGTCCATCTATGCTACCTTTCTTCCCAATTTGTTGTCCTATGTATTTTTTGTATTTTCTGACAGCTTACAACAGGTATTGGTAGCAAAGGCCTACTATAGTATCAAGTACTGTCAGCAAAATTAATTTGGGCAACAAGTCCATGTTAGTAGTGAGGATTACCCAATAAATCTACCATAAATAAAAGTGAGCATGATGTTAGCAGCCATGGACAGCTGTTTTCGGCCATTTTGGACCTCATCAGCATGCCATAGCTAACAATAAGGCTCACGGCTGTGTTTGTGATTATCATTCCAGCCACATCATGCAGGCATTACACTTTTAATTATTGTTTCTTAAAATTTAATACTAATCATCAGCCAAGGACAGCTACACAACATTCATCATAGATTTCAGGGGTAATATCAGCATTTGAAATTGAAACCTACATAATGTAGCACTCTGTATTGCACTAGACACATTTTTTCCTAGAGTTCCTAAGTCCTAATCCTAACAAAACAACAACAATATGCGGTGGTCGGTCTAAGCCCACAACCCAACCATATTTTTATTCAGCAATCTCCAACAATGAATTATTACAAAATCAGTAAAAATAAATAAACTATGATTCAAGAACTTAGACCACAACAATCTTACTTAAATCGATCAAAACTTTATATACACAACTCCTCATTTACATAATCACGTGCAAACTTGTGTCCAGTCCTAGCGTCCTATAGGAAATTATTTCTCTTTACACTATCAACAATCAACGCTTGTTGTCCGTTACAAGAGAAATACATTTTTCTCTTTTTCAATGTGCAATCTTTTGGATCACTTGTTCTGGAACATGTGGAAATGAAGGGTTGCTGCATTTTTTTTCATTTGGGTTTCATGGTTATTATAGAGATGGTTTTAATTATGTGTCAAACCTGTTCCTTAGCTTAAATTTGGTGTCAAGCTCTTTGAATTTAAACACAAAATGGTCAGAAGGTATTGCAACGGTTCCAAATTATTAGTAACTGAAAAAATGCCCCCTCTCACTGAATTAGAATGTTTCCAATAATAAACTGGGATATTTTTAAAATGCCCTAACTTTTAAAAGTTGGATGAGTTCAAAGCCTTATTTAGATACAAACCCTGAGATGTTGCAACTCATTCTTGTTTGTGAGAGGAGCTTGTGACAATAAAGAAAGCAAAACTTCCAGGGCATTTGTAACAAACTCATCATCAATACAGTAGCCAGTTGGTGACCTGTAAACAGTGCACAAGTAAAGTGTCTATATAACAAAATTATTTTTTCGGTTTTGATATCTCTAGAAGTCGCAGACAAGTATTCTAAAAAAAATTATTCTATTACATCACATTTTTGCCACAAAATTGAGCTTTAAAGTTCCCACACTGGCCATGCCCAATGAAGATGACTGGGAGTTGCTAAGTCTGGGTCCTGAACAGGCCATGACATCACTTCAGGAATTGTCAACTCTTCATTTCAGTGTTTCAATGTATTTCCATACAAACCCGATCATTTTTCGATTTGTTTAAGCCAAAAGATGTTTGGGTCTATATGGAAATACAATAAAATACTGAAAAAACTGGTGGGAAGAGTAGACGATTCCTGAAGTGACGTCACAGCCTGTTCTGGACCCAGACTTACAGTAGCAACTCCTGGTCATCTTCAATGGGTGTGGCCAGCACAGGAACTTTAAAGTTCAATTTTGTGACAAAAATGTGACATAATCGAAAATTTTTTTAAGAATTTTTGTCTGCACATTCTAGAGATATCAAAATCGAAAAAAAATATTTGAATCGTCACATAGACACTAAAGTAAAACAGGGAAAAAGCAAAAGAAACATTTTGTTAAATGAATACAAATAAGTACAGTAAGGCTTTTAATGGCAGTTACAGGGTTTGAAATTAAGTGTTTTGCCTTAGTGAACCACTGGGCCAGAAAAAAATAATAATTAATTTAAAACTTACTTGCACAATAAAAAATGGCACAACTTTACTTCATTCATTTTTTACAGTTCCCTGTGAGAAAAATCAGTGTCTTTGGCACATTGTTTTTGCTTTCCACTATCCATGATTCTGATGAATCACAAATCTTACTTTCAAAAAAAGGTGCTGTCCCCATTGGGCCACTAATTTTCAAAAGTGACTGGTCTGTACTGGCCTGATAGGGTAAAAAAGGTCTTGGGGCTATTGGGCCATCATAAATGTCAAGCACTATATTTTCCTGTCTGAAGCCACTCAAGCAGACTGATAAATACTTGGCAGAAGGACAACTCTTCTGGGCTGATGTCTCTGTGCTAACTTCAACCACTTTACACCAACAGCCAAGGGGTGGAGAAATAAATTGTTAACTGGTGAGTCTTGTGAACTCTGTGTCGTCCACAATATGTACTCATATCTTCCTGTGCATACTGAATACAAGTCTCACTAGATCACCCCTCAGAGCTATTCCCATTTACTTCTAAGTAATTTAAGGAGCTACCTAATTATGGTTTATCCATCTCCCATTGGATTCATTAACTTTTGAAGTACAGGGGTACTGCATATATTGTAGGCGGGTACTGACTGGATGCGAAAAGTGCACGAGTCAAAATAAAATGCATCTCTCAATTTTTTAAAAAAAATGTAATATAAATGTCACTGAAGTACCCAGGTACCTGTTGTCACAGTAGACGGGCACTAGTACCCGGGTCCTGGCTTCTAATAAAGTCCCTGATCTCCCTGTGAAGACTTTTTCTATGCCACAAACTTTAATTGCAACAAAAACACCAATTTTGATCTGAAGCATATAAAACTTTGGAACTGTATGTTTGAAGCAATACAATTTACAATGTTTCATGGGCACTTTAAGGAGAAAAAAAATGAAAAAAATCTTAATATAATTATTGTTGGTAAAAAGGAAATATTTACCATAGTACAAAATATACCTCATGCAAAGGTTGCGAATGCAGTGAATTGAGCTACACTGAACTTCTAGGTCATTGCTCAAACTTTGTGAGTACTGAAACAGAACACCTTCAGGAGAACTACTTAATAGTGACCTTCCAAACTGTAAAGGAAACAAAAAATTCCATCAAAACTAAATGGATGCTTAAGGCCAAGTAAAAAAAATTAGATGTTTCTCATCCCCGCCCACTTCCTTTTTTGCTGCCGCCTCCTTTTTTTTACTATTTACTATTTTTAATACAAACCTTTATATTGTGTTAGTTGTCGTTCAAAAATGTAATTCAACTCTCAAACTCATTTGGTCATTGATCTGCTGAACGTATTCTTCCATATTAAAACTAATTAATTCAATTGTAAGACGGTTTTCACATGCAGTAATAACATGTACTGTGCATATCTGCTCCTCCTGTAAAAGTAATTGTGGCTTGGGGTCATATAATACCAATAAATAAGAAATAGTAAAAAGAGTAAAGAGTAAGAACCGCCCGCCTCCTTTTTGAAAAACGTCCGGACGAGAAACATCTAAATTTTTTTACTTGGCCTAAAAATGCATTATCTTAAAAAACAAATCTATTAAACACTGTGTATTATTACTTTGTTTGTGAATGTGTTATCTAAAGAAGTGGAAATACATGCAGCATTTGGTTAGGTAATTGTAAGAGACAACAATTAGTATAGTCAAACCTCAATTATCAATCACCCAGACTTCTTCTCTGTTCCCGTTTTTCCATGAATATTAACAGAGTGTTATCTTTAACATGTCTATTTGGGAGTGAGGTTGGCCTGATGGCAATCACTCATACCTCTGACCACTATGGACCCAAGATCAAATCCTGAGGTTTATTTTTTGTTTTGTGGGCTGTTACTTCTCATTCTCAATCTAACTCCAAGGGTATTTATCTGGGATTTCCAGTTCTCCTCACTCCATAGAGTTGACTTTCATGCCAAAATCTGTGCCGTCGACTGCTAAAGTATGAGCCTCTGGCTCGAGAGATTGGGCAATCACTCCCTGCATATAAAGATGCTAAATAAAGTATTTCTTCTTTTTCTTCTTATGGTACAAAGTAAAACCAGGCTATTTTATCAATAAAAAATACATTTTTCATTATCCACTCTCTATCATCCAGAATAATTATGCAGGTCTTAATGAGTCTTGGTAATTGAGGTTCAACTGTAATGCTGATTTTAAATACTTCTTAGATGTGACTCTGCTCATAGGCTACCTACAACTTTTCTAAGCCCCTTATATTATATTTTTGACACTAAAAATATTTTGTTTCAGTAAAGACAGATTTTGGAAAAAGCTAAAAAAAGGAAAAAAAATGAGATTTTATAGAAACGTGATCAATACAATACAATACAATACAACAGATATACAAGTTCTCCCAAAGGGGATTTTCAGAACCTCTTTACAAGTAGATACAATTGGTCAGACAGTTGAGGGTCTTAGAAAGTCCGCTTGAGTGGTTCACATATAAGGTGCAACTTGGCAGCCGATAAGAAGTGCCCTCAAGGAAAGAAACAGACCACAACACCAGGATCACTACCCTGCTCTTTTTGATGAGTGCAGGGGTTCTTTTAAGTCCCCAAAATAGACTGTCGAGAGACTGGACCTACAGTTAGAACAAAGGCAGCACCTTCTCCTCCATTATTTCAAGACCCTGAGTGTTGGTCCAGCCAGGATTTGAACCCAAGTCTCCCGCTCGATAGACTGGCACCTTACCAACTAGGCTAACCAGGCGGCGGTTAATCAAAGGCGATTAAAGTTCACCTTACAGCTAAAACTTGTTCAATTTTTTATTTCTGCTGTCAGTCAAATAATGCCAATAATAATAAATAATTTATTTAATGTTTTTACACGCAAGGAGTGGTTGCCCAATCTCCCTAGCCAGAGGCTGATGTTTAAGCGGTCAATGGCACAGATTATGGCGTGAAAGTCAATTCTAAGGAGGGAGGAAAACCATAGATCCTGGAGAAAAACCTTCAAAGTCAGATTGAGATCAACAGCCCACATGCGAACCCCAGGATTCGAACTCGGGTCCGTAGTGGTGGGAGGGGTGGATGATAACCACTAGGCCAACCTGACTCCCCAAAACATTTATTATGACTTTTTCAGGGCATGTCAGATTGGAAAAAATTTCTTTCCATCACATCCCTTATGAGCTTGAACAATGCAAACCTTTCCACACATTGGTCCTGTTTCATACAGCACAGCTCCCAAAGCTCTTAAATGATCATTTATGGACCATTTCTGACATTTCTTTACTGAGTTCAGCAAGAACTTCAACAGCTCGTCCAAGCATTTTTGATTCAACTCAACCTAAAAACAGGAAAACAAATAAAATTAAATTAAACAATGTATCTGGCTCCCTAGTATTCAGAATTTATTAGTTATTTCAAGGAGTAGCTATTATGCTTCTAATTTAAGATGTACTCAATTTCCACTTCTGTAATTCTCTTTTGGTGATACACAATTATGCTATCTTGTCATTGAAACAATGTTCTTACTTTTTTAAATATATCTGATAAGCTGGCAATTAACCCACAAAACTCTATGTTTCTGCAGTTGTATCTTCATATCTTTGTATCTTAGGGGAGTCAGGTTGGCCTAGTGGTTATTGCTCATGCATCCCACCACTATGGACCTGAATTTGAGTCCTGGGGTTCACACATGGACTGAACTTTGTCAATCTCAATATGACTCCAAGAGTTTTTCCCTGGGATCTCCGATTTTCCTCCCTCCATTGAAACAACTTTCATGCCAAAATCAGTGACACCAACTGTTTAAATATTAGACTGGCTAGGAAGATTGGGCAACCATTCCCTGGGCATAAAGACATTAAACAAAGTATTTGTTAATTTATCTATTTGTCTCTCCAGTGCACAAGGTGACCCAGGTAGTGTTAACCCTTTCACCACCACGTGCCAGTTTTCCAGCGCAAACAAAACAGTGTCCATTCCACCACGAGTCGGAAAACTGTCTCAAAAAGATGATGTAATGTTTTTGCATATTAGTAACAGTTTAGCTTATAGGGGGGTAGAAGTAATTGCAATTGATAATACAAATACATGGGCTGTCGATTGTGCTAAACATGTGTGGGTGGTCTCATACAAAATTTGCATGAAAACAAAGCGCAAAGTAAAAATATCATCGGAGAAGAAATTATGCAATCTTTAAATGTCCTCGAGTGAAGAATCAGGTGATGATTTGAGTGTTCACGTCGATGAAGAAGAGTTTTCTGATGAAGAATATTCACTTATTTGCCAAATATTTGAAGAGAGCGATGATGAAGAAGAGTTTGAGGGATTTTCAGCTCGGTTGCCTGAAAACATGGCATGGAATCGATTGCCGTTAAAAAATAGCCTACCTGAATTCAGTTTAAATACTGGCCCTGCGATTCAGCTACCAGAGAATGGAACACCTTTAGATTTCTTTCTGCTGTTTTTTGAGCTGGGAGTTTTTGTAGACATTGTAAAATTTATGAACAAGAATGCTGAGTTAAAGCAAGCAAAAGATTGGATGCCACTAACTGTCGAAGAACTGAAAGCATTTCTTGCCTTTCAAATTATTTCAAACAACATTCTTCTTGTACCCTGTGATGAGCGTTACTTCTTCACAGTTGCAAAATCTGAACTTTTTCACACTCCAAGAATAAGGCGAATTTTGAATTCTAGAAGAAGATTTTTTCAAATCAAACAATTTATATATTTTGTTGACCCCAAACATGAGCGTTCAGAAGCTGACCGTAATGATTTTCTCTATAAAATTCGACCTGTTTACAAATGCATTGTTGTGACTTGTTTTCAAAATTATAACTGCCACCGCGAGATCTCTGTTGACGAGGCTATGATTCCATTCAAGGGCCGGTTGAAAATAAAAGTTTGAATGCCACAGAAACAAGTGAAATATGGAATTAAGTTTTATGAACTTTGTGACTCTATAATGGCTACTGTAAAAACATTCAAATCTATGCGGGGAAGGATGATCAGGAGCAAAGCTAAGAAAGACAGGGAGAATTGTGTTAGATCTTGTCCATGGTTTTGAAAATCCAAACCACTATTGTTACATGGACAACTACTACACAAGCCCATTTTCATTCATTTTATTGAAAAACAAAAAATGTTTGCCACTAGAACTGCCAGAGTAAGAGCAGGTTACCCAAAAGTGGAGCTTGAAGGAGTTCGCCTGACAGAACGGACCATTGTACATGGGTAAGCTATGAAAATTTTATGCTCACGCTCCGATGAAAAGACAAGAAGGATGTTTTTCTGCCAAGCATGATTTACTCAAGCCCTGAAGAAATTCCCACTCCAAGCTCTGATTCCAGCAACTCTTCTAGCGAAAATGAATGATATGTCTGTCGCCGCTTCAAACAATGTGATGGAACAAGGAAATCAAAGAAAGTTGCATGCCCGAGCATTGTAAAGAACTTTAACAAGCATATAGGTGGGGCTGATCTTTGCGATCAAATGACTGTGCTAAATAAGTCAAAAAAGCAATAAAATAAATAAATAATATAAATTTTTTATTTAAAAAAAACAACTTTTATTGACCATAAATACAGTAGTAAACCATGCACTTTCACATGAACTTTCGTTGAGTAGCAGTTTCAGGCTCTTACTGTTCTCAATTCCCAAAGTCTTTGCAAATGTGAACGACAAACAAAATGGATACTAAACTTGCCTGACCATAATGCTGTAAATACTGCCTTTTTCATTCTCTCCATTGATTTTGTTCAATAACACAAAGATTTTTACATGAATACTACATGTGAAAGGTTTAAGAAAAGCGGTCTCGTAAACAACCTTGTTGATGTAATTGTGTGTGTGTGTTCAAGGGGGGAGATATGGGGGGTCATGTTGGGGGGTATCCTGGCCAATTAAATCTATTTACTGGCTAACATAAAGATTTTCAGAAAATAATGAATAAGAAAAATGAAAACGAGCACCATCACTTTCTTAAAATCTTTGGATGTCCAGTATTCTTTTATTTTCATTCTCATGGCCATAGCTGCATCCCACAAGCATTGCTGCCTATTCTATAGTTCATATCTCTTGTGTGGGAACCTCAGCCTATCTTTTAGCAATGCCATGCAAATGTTCGAAAATACATATTATATACAATTAATACAAAAAAAACGGTCTACCTTTTGTCTTGAGCAAATATTATTTATTAGCTGGCATAACTTGCTGGAAAGAGACGAGTTACTCCCATCACTGGGCACGAGGGTGCAACCCTTGCTTAAAACTGCAAGGGCTTCCTGCAACAGTACAAAGTAACAATCAACACAAACCTATGAGCAGCGATTAAATTCAGAGGTACAAAAGTAAATTAATTCTTGATTTTTTTTTACTCCCGAGCTTTTAAGTTAAATGTTCTGTATTTTATACCTCTCTACTGCTGATAACAATTCCGCTGTTATAATCAACTGAATTCAGTTCGTCTAAAATTAAATTCAAGTTAGTTACACCGGCAAAATCTTCAATCGAACTCAGCCCAAGAAGTCGTCCAGAAATCCTTTGCCATCGGGATGTTTCACTTTCCTCAGCCATTTCTAAAATTCATTTTATATTTGGATTTTACGAAGTTGAAGCCTTCAGCTTGCAGTGTGAAAATCGGCAAAATGAAGCTGCTGACCTAAAACACTGTTAATGCGCAAAGAAAAAATGAGGGGGCTTGGTAACCTTTTTCACGCACTTCGTATATCACTGCATATTTTAGTTGTTCCAGTTCTTGTTACCCATAGGAAACCCATACAAGCTTCGAGTATTGAATAAAGGAATAAAAAAAATTTATTTTTTCACTTGAAGTGTTGTTGATGTCGTCTTTGACCTTCAGTGGCGGTTTCAAACATTTTAGCAATTTTTACAAAATCTCTCCCTTCCCAACTATAAGGAGAGACAAGGAGGGAGGGTTTTTGATCCTTATCGAGTCAACCAGTCGCGTTCCCAACACAATTTCTGCCATTAAATCACTTTCAATCGACTTCTAACTTGGCAGTGCAACGGAGGAATAAATTTCAAAGCCAAATATACTCGCAATCTCCCAAGAAGTCCGCTTTACAAAAACCAACAGCCAGAGAAGAATTCAAATGTCCGTTATAAAATGGCTGTTGCAACCCGTGGGAAGCAAAAGTTAGCTCGAAGCTTGTATGGGTTTCCTATGGTTACCCTTCTCTCCAATTCTAAAAGGTTTGTTTAAAAACTATGTTTTTAATAACCCTTTTAAGTTGAAATCTGCATAGCCTGTAGCGACCTGAACATGTTAACTATACACCTTTATACACCGCCGCTTCATAAAAAAAGACTTTGTATGGAAATTGTATGTTTATTTCCTTTCTGTTGTGAACACACTCGTGTTAAAAAATAAAAGAGAAAGACAGCTACATAGAGAGCATTATTATTATTATTATTTAACCGGGAAAACAACTTATCGTTCATACCAAAACACCAAATAAAATCCAATTTTCTGAACCAAAAAACAACATCAAGCAACTTCTTAAGCCTCAAGCAAGATAATTATTTCCATTTTATTTTATTACATATGTTTTACAATAGAAAGGAAAGAAACAAACAATTTACATAAAAATTCCAACGTTTGAGACGGCGTTCCCCCCTCACATCAAGAGTAAGGTCTCGAAATGCTACTTAAAAGAAGGGGTAATGGCCGGAATTATCGTAGAGTCAGCTCGCAATCTTCTACCATTTTTCCTTTCGATGAGACGCTTTTAATCCAGGTCGACAAGTAATTTGTGCTTGAGAAAGTTTGCCCCAATGATTGCCTGGTGATGTCCGCCAGACTTAATGTACAATATAAATGTAAAACAAGCATCATTAAATATTCTAAATCTTTTTTGTTGAGCTTCGTAGCATACAAAAATATGCATGCTACCCGCTCGTCAACCTCTCAAAACTTTTTATCAAAAATTCTAGAATCGACCTACAAAAATATTCTTTTTCACGTGTTGGCGCAAAAGAGTGAATTGAGATACCTGAAAGACTCATAAAGTTGCCAAAAAAAAGTTTTAATAAAGAAATGAAAAGAGTACTATTTAACATTTTGAAAGCTGAAGATAGTTTATATTGAAATTGATAAAATAATATTGGATCTGAAGAATCATTAGAAAAGATACAAATGTAAGTACCTTTGTATTTCAATCTCTTCTTTTTTGTCCAATCTCGTAACCTTTTTTTTTTTAATTTTTAAACCTGTACTGTAAATAGTGTAATATAATTGTCTCTGTTTCAATAGACTGGCCTGCCACGATTAGCTAAGTTACCTGCAGGTAAGTCTAAATTGTAATAATTCTATTCATTTTATTTTAATAATAAACCTTGAAACCTTAAATTTCCAGGTACGTGGACATGGGAGCCCAAAGTTAAGTGCATGTTATTTATTTAAAACCATACGTTTTGATCAAAGAATTATTAACTGCTCGTATTATAAGGTTTCTCTTGTTGAGGCAGTCGAACCTCACAGCCGAAAACACTGATTTCGGCCCCAGTATCAATAAATAAATATTGCTTTGTGTGTTTGTCTAGGAGTCGGAGAATAAAAGAGGTGCCAGTCGGTTGAGTTGAATTTGCCAACTGGCCCTCCAGTTTCCCACGGCTTTCGATAGAAACATGGCTCGCAACATTTGCTGGCTCAGCTGCCAAATCGATCATGACACCAGCAAAGGATTCACTTGTTTCCTGACTTTGACCTCCTTGTTGTCGCTGGATTTTTAAATCCATCAGTACTGTCATCTCGATTACTACTATACGACACAACACCCTATAGACCTTATTCATAAATGGCGGCGGTTTTAATATTCTTTTGTTTTCATTCAAATTAGCCTTACTAGCCTCGTTTTTGAGTTAAACTTTCAAAAGAATATGTTACCCTAAACGAGGCTAGTA
>JAOEHV020208496.1:0-13122 GCA_025447995.2 Isaurus tuberculatus | reverse complement strand
ACCAAAACCATGGACTAACCCCTTACCTGAAAATTTCGACCAAAAATAATTTTTGACCAAACACCCCCAAAATGACCAAAAATCCGATCAAAACCATGGACCAACCCTTTAACCTGAAAATTTGGACCAAAAAAAAATTTGGACCAAACACCCCCCAAATGACCAAAAATCCGACCAAAACCATGGACTAATCCCTTACCTAAAGAGTTCGACCAAAAAAAAAAAATTTTTGACGAAACACCCCCAAAATGACCAAAAATCCGACAAAAACCATGGACTAACCCCTTACCTGAAAATTTCGACGAAAAAAATTTTTTGATCAAACACCTTCAAAAAGACCAAAAATCCGACCAAAACCATGGACTAACCCCTTACCTCGAAAATCCGACCAGAAAAAGTTTTTGACCAAACACCTCCAAAATGATCCAAAATTCGACCAAAACCATGGACTAACCCCTTACCTGAAAATTTCGACCAAAAACAAATTTTTGACCAAACACCCCCAAAAAGACCAAAAATCCGACCAAAACCATGGACTAACCCTTTACCTGAAAATTTCGACCAAAAATTTTTTTTGACCAAACACCCCGAAAATGACCAAAAATCCGACCAAAACCATGGAGTAACCCCTTACCTGAAAATGTCGACCAAAAAAAATTTTTGACCAAACACCCCCAAAATGACCAAAAATCAGACCAAAACCATGGACTAACCCTTACCTCGAAAATCCCACCAAAAAAAGATTTTGACCTAGCATTTCCAAAATGATCCAAAATCCGACCAAAACCATAGACTAACCCCTTACCTCGAAAATCCGACCAAAGAAAAATTTTGACCAAACACCTCAAAAATGATCCAAAATCCGACCAAAACCATGGAATAACCTTTTACGTCGGAAATCCGAAGAAAAAATTTTTTTGACCAAACACTTCGAAAATTACCCAAAATCCGACGAAAACCATGGACTAACCCCTTACCTCGAAAATCCGACCAAAAAAAGATTTTGACCTAGCACCTTCAAAATGACCGAAAATCTGACCAAAACCATGGACTAACCCCTTACCTTGAAAATCCGAGCAAAAAAAGATTTTGACCTAGCACCTCGAAAATGATCCAAAATCCGACCAAAACCATAGACTAATCACTTTCCTCGAAAATCCGAGGAAAAAAATTTTTTGACCAAACACCTCAAAAATGACCCAAAATCCGACCAAAACCATGGACTAACCTCTTACCTTGAAAATCCGACCAAAAAAAAAATTTGACCAAAAACCTCCAAAATGACACAAAATCCGACCAAAATCATGGACTAACCCCTTATCTCGAAAATCCGACCAAAAAAAAAGTTGACCCATCATCCCAAAAATGTCGGTACACTGTCAGAGTACTTTACCACTAAAGCATGGCCATGCAAACGTCCAAGAAACCACTATTTTGTTTTCAATTATTATAAAGTTTCATTTTTTCTTTTATCTTGGTGAATTTCGGAATTCCGTTTAGCTCTTTTCTTTAAACGAGGCTATACAAACAATTTTTAAATTGTTAATTTCTGATTTTTTTAAAAAGCATTTGTTTTTTATAAAATCTGCAAACATTATTTTTCCTAGTGTAAAAGTGGAAAGCTGAGTCAGTTTAACTCGCACAAATATCAGGAGGACCTTGAGGTTGGCTTACGAGCTGCGCATGCGCCATTGTGAAGGCTGGCTATAAGATGGAAAATAGTTTGTTTCCGTTTGCATAAACGCTGAAGAAATTCGAAAAGTGCAGCATCAGTCTTTCCAAAACGCTGAGAAAAATGGCATAAAACGTAGCTGTATTGTACGCACAAAAGTACAGTTTGTTTTACAAGTTTAGTTATAGAAAACAAGTTAACTATCGAAGGCTCCACATAGCTCCTTCTCACACTTGTACCCAGGTTCCATTTTGTTACCAGAGCGCGATCCTTTCGAGTTATTAGAGATTAAAGCTGGCTGCTAAGCAGTTTGAAATTAAAAAAATGCAGTTAATAATTGAAAAAGTAATAGATGAAGTATATATAGTTATTTTGAACTACTGCATAAAAACAGTGTGTTGAACTTTGCTAACGATAGAAAAAAATAAGAGAGATGGATGGTTAACAATTTTTCTCAATATTTCTTCTTATTTATACTAAATATAAGCTAAATAGCTAAATCCTTATACGAGCCTAGTGGCCCATGGGGCCGGCGCTTATTTCTGGTTTCTGTAGTGTTAAGCGGATGAGAGTCATTGACTCCCCTTGGACGGGACACTAATCCATCGCAGGTTAGGTCCCAGCCGAAGCTGGTACTCATTTACCGACCTCGTAAGGATGGAAAGCTGAGTAGGCTTTGGCGGAAAAGAAGGTCACACAAATGTTCAATTTTCGATACAGCCGAGGAACGGAACCTGGGACCTTGTGGTTGGAAAGCATAGATCTTTCCAACTGCGCCAACCACGCCACCATACTAAATATATAGAGGTAAAATTAGACAGTCACTGTTGTAACATGCAGTTCTGAAAATACGTTGCTACATATTTGAGGCTGAATGTACTAAAATGTAAACCGTTAAAAATATTTGTGTAGTTCAAATATGCTGATTATTTGAAAAAACTTATCTTTCCGAAGGTGGACGGTTTCAATAATGCGTAGCGAAGAGGTCCCATACTTTGTTTAGTAATGTAACACTTAGTAATGCACACATGAAGATTTTTATCATTTCTTTGAAATATGTATAAAAACTAAACTGTTCTTTAAAGTACTCGTGAACTAGCTTTTATGAAACCCGCCCCATGTAATAGAATACACAGAGGTTCTGGATTCCAGTTTCCGACCCTCTGGATTCCGGATTCCGACCCCCTGAATTCCGGATTCCACTCTTTTGTATTCCGTATTCCAAAATAAGCCTAAATCACCGGATTCCGGATTCTGAGCACTTTGGATTCCGGATTCCAAATCAAATCTGGATTCCGGATTCCACAATTGTGTATTCCGGATTCCAACAATCAAATTTTGCTGGATTCCGGATTCTGTTACATGGTGCAATGTTTTGTTGCACTGCATGTAATGCTGTCAACACCGCTATCTCATTTTAAATAATATTCACCAACATCGATCAGATCTTTTAAAGGTAAATTCCTCTGGTCGGTTTGAGCCATCTAGGCCTACTAATTGTTTTAAAGCAAAGACCTCAAACAAACAATTATTTTGTCTAAAGATGTGTATCGTTTTGTTTTGAGTTATTACTGTAAATATTTTCTGGCGTTCTAAGCTCGATGTTTGTTTTGCCATGTTCAATGTCAGATGTTCTACGCTTGTTAAGTTCGTCGGCCGTCAAATTGCACGTGCTAGTATTCTTCGCTGAGCCAACGCTTCCAGTTCTAATAAGGAGAAAATGAAAAGGTTGAAAACAATATTAACATTATGTTCTACCTTTTTAAATGTGGTATGGTATCACATCGCACACGTCACGCAACAAAACGCACACCAAATTACCTCAATTCACGTTAACGTAATTTAATGCCACATTAAATTACGTAAAGTAATGAAACAGAATATCGCATCTCCTGACGTAAAACAACGCCACATTAACTACGTAACGTATAATAACGCCAAGTCACGTAACGTAGAATAACTTAACATTACGTTACAAAATATGTTGTTTTTAAAAGATGATTTGAGTTGAAATCTTACAACATTTCAACTCAAATCATCTTAAACTACATATTTTGACAAAACGTCACATCACACCAGGTAAGGACACGTTGCATATACAAAGTACCTTATTAAATTCACCTCAAATGAAAGTAGTCATACTCTTTTCAATTTCACAAGAGAAGATTTACATTATATGAGAAGGCACGCCTGATCTATAGAGATTTATCTTACAAGAGAAACTACACCTTATGCAAAAAGGTTCGCCTGATCTAAATACTCACCTTCTTAGAGCAGGCTCACTGAGCTACACGAGAAAGCATGCCTTATCTAAAGACTTACCTTACAAGAGAAGGAACGCCTCGTATATGGAATCGTTTTTTCTTCAAAAAAACTGACAGACCAATTACAAGTACCGCAATCACAAAACAGGCAACAAGCGGAAGCACTATTTCCAATGGTATCTTTTTGGTTGTACCTCGAGAGCTATTTGTTGGTTCAGTCTCGTTTGAGGGATCAACTTTATCAGATGGCGTTGTCACTAATGGAACTGAAGTGGTCGATGATTTCTCTTTGGCAAAAAAAACATTAACATAAGTCGCAGAAGTTAACCTAAAAGGTCTTGCCTAAGAGAATGATCTGTTTAAACTCCATTGAAAACTTTTAATCTTTTTAAAACTATGAAGGAAATAACTTGCCATATCTATATCGTTGTTAGATTCTATAGCAGTCAATATTGAACCTTGCTGATTTCTTTTTTGGTATCGACCAGTTCAAGAAATGGAAATTACAGTTGCAAATCACTTACAGTGTTTTTAACCACATGTAAACAGGGCAGTAGAGAGCGAAGGGGGGAGGGGGGGGGGAGGGGAACTGCCCGCCCCCTTTCCAAGCAAAATAGACAAGAATGGAAGAAATATAAAAAGAAAAATGATATCCAGTGTTTGTTTGGAGCTAAATGGTGCTAATGCACGGATCATTGCACAAGCTTTAATACGTACTATAATAATATACGACAATGGTTCATTAGATTTATTTGTTTTCAACATATGCTAATAAGTTTTGCCAGGGTTAAGTTGTTTTCATGTACATGCTCAAGCATTTATGCTCAATGAAAGAAGTTTTTATTTTAATTTTTTAAGTTGTGCTTAATAAATGAATTGAAGAACTATACAGCAGTCCGAACGAAAGTAAGGGCAGTTGTAATAGACTAGTAAGGCTTTGCCTTTTAAATATTTTAAAAAATCACTTTTTAATCAAAGCTTGGTATAAAGCTATTTCAAAAGTACCAAGGCGACAAAGTAAAACCTTGGCAAACACCTAGAGGAGAGCATACCTCCTACATCCCCCTGACAAGCTTGCACCTACGACTGCCCCCCTGACATAAAATGCTGCCTACGGCCCTGGTAAATGTGACCGTCGCGGCGTCAAGGTATACAAAAAATCCAAAGTCCCGCAAAGAAAAATTAAAAATAGGCCTGCAATGCGTGCGTGTAGCTACTGCGTTGTTTCCATTGTTATGCGATAAAGGAGAAATATAACGTTGCGAAACGTTTCATAGTCGATATTTTTGCGGAAAGGGATCGCACTTTTGCGGAAAGTGATCGGTGAATAGTATTTATGTATTTGACACAAAAAGACGTACTACCAAATTCAAAGTAATAAAAGCTCTAAACAATAAGTTTGTTTGTGTTTTTATAACCTGTAAAGTCCATCGAAATTGGATGTTTATCAAATTTACTACAGGCATCGTGCGCCAAGAAAATCGATCATGATCCGAGGGTCTCCGAGAGCCACTTCGCTAAAATCGACTCTATCCATCAAAACGACAGCATTGTAGCTACTCGCGCATGCGCAGTAGCTACAAAAATGGTACTTTCCCAAACCAAACGGGCTCGCAACCCTGCATTGGATATAGAGGATCGACACTTTGTACTTAATTAGCTGTAGATATAATACTAAATATTTCTACTACTTTGCTTTTAGCTGGAACTATACGTTCCTGCTGGGTGACAGCGGAGAAATGCCTATATTTGTTTAATTCGTTCGCTATGTTCAACCAAACGCCAGAAATAAGATCTTTTGTCGAATGTCATTATTCTAAAGAGAACCAGACAAAAATTATAACAAATGAACTTGCTGACTATTTTTAAAAAAAATAAATCGACACCGTCTTACTAATAATTGATCATCTTACCACATTGAAAGAAGCCATTAGCCTATTTTGTGTTAGTGGATTTACACGTATAGTACTCAACTTTATTGACCAGCTATCAACCTAACCTGCCCTAATTCGCTCATTACTTATTTAATCTTATGAAAAACCTTGCCCATTTTTTTTAATTTGACCTACCTTTTTCGTTCGATCTCATCTCATAAATTGCTTTGAATCCTTTTCCCCCGATGTTTGTATCCGAATGAAAGGAAACCGTTAAATGATCAGCGGTTGATTTCAAAACTGCGGGCAGAATGCTGACGTTGCAATACCGTCCTATCAGAACATCTGCGCCACTCCCTGAGCTGGATTCCATAATATCGATATAGTCACAAGGACAGGTGGGTCCATTGCAGTATTTTGAGGTCTCCAGTTCGAAGACAGGGAAAGAAAGTTCAATTGTGTGGTCTGGCCACCGGTTGATTTGCCAGGTGCAGTCAGTGTTATCACTGTATTGTCCAGGAAACATAGGTGTTGTGAAATTGCCTGTCTTTCTTGACATGTTATATCTACAGGCTTTAAAATGGAAACGTAAAGTTGGTCAGCATTGAAATTTGTTATAAAATATGTCTTACCAACCTGATTCCCTTTTCTGTATTTTGTGTGCTAGTTAAACCCTAAATTCTGTCTTCTTTGCCAATGTCAATAATTCTCATGATCAGCAAAAACCGGATTTGAACCTATGACCCTCCGACCACCGGGCGTATGCTCTACCCCTCAAGCCTTAACACGTCATGATTATATACACCACTGACAGGACGCTGTCTATTACTCAGTTAATTGGTTTATAGTTCGTGGCTCGCTTCCTTCCTTAGATTAATTAAACGGCTTGTTATTTAGTTTCTGATTGAATTGTGGTGATGGCGTATACAACCAATAACATTTGAAATATTGATATTTAATCGTATTTCTTAAATCTGTTCGCTGTATTCCAACATTTTAAGATTTTCTGGTAAACTGAGCTTAAACCAGGGCGTCTTTTCTTCATTTATTTTCCTCCGTAAACCGAAACCTGTGTGGTGTGGGGGACACAAAAGTTTGAACCGATTGAAAACAAACAATGTTTACCGCCAAGCCTTGCTTTAACCAATCACAAACGTAATTTTAATGTGTGTCTTCCTAACGCGGTAATAATTTTACGTTAGTTGAGTCTTTCTTTACGTATGCGCGCAACAAATCGTTATATCTGAGCTTACGGAGGTGTACATATGCTGTACGCAAAAAATTTTACGTGTGTGCCTAAGTTAATATACTACCGCACAAGTGGTCAAATATACTTTAAACAGATGTTTCATGTATGAGATTTTTTGTGAGCGCAAACTTAAACTCTTACTTAAAGTGTTCAGTGTTAGTTTGTAGATTGTCTTCCGTGTTTTTCAAACTAAAATTAGAAGAAATAATACAATATTCATAAGTATTACTGTAATCTCAAAACTTACCAGAGTAGTGGCAGTAATAGATGTGGAGCCAAGAGCTGGCTTCCGCGCCATAAGGAAAACTGATACCACCAACATTAGCAGTACTTGTGTTTTCTACTCCAAATCGAATATATTCAACCGATGCCACAGCTCCGTGGACAGACTGACAAGCTGGATTTTTGGAAAAAAACGATTTGAACGCAATGAGATAAAAAGGTTTGTTTATGGGTAAATATATTATCTGAAATACATTTCCCGTTTTCTGACAGCAGAAATATATCTTGGTATCTTGATTGTAAGTTCCGTTGGGGAGTATTCCCTCTTTAATGTTCTTATTGCTCTCATTTTTGTCGTCCCAAAACACCCATCCCTCCGTGAGACCAAACGGACATATAGTCCCTTTTTTGTAAATACAGTAGCGCCCTTCTGGCCAGGAGGGTCGCGATTCGTCATCGCCATCAACATTTTTGATGCAGAAACTTTGTTCGACGCTGCTATCTTTCACTGATCCGGCCAGATGAAAATTGGTTGATGCTTGATTTAAGCCAACGGTGTCTTGGTAGCGGGACCCTGTGGCCCATGTGAAGCCCGTTGATGATGGACAAAGCGAGGATGCCACCATAGGCAGTCCATATTTACCTTCAGGCCACCGCAACTCTGAGGTACCTGAAAAAGTAACATGGTACATTTGCTTTCCATAGTTTTAACTAAGGCCAAACCAAGATGATTTGTTGGGGCACGGATCCGACCGACCCTCATTTTTCCCAAATACAAAAAAAAAAAGCAAATGTGATCATTGAATTTTAATTTCAGTTTTTGGTTGTTCTGCCTGTCGATTTCTGTCTCACAATATGAAAACATTTAATTAATTAGAAGCTAAATACTTTCGTATCAACTGCGTAAATTTCAGTTTTTTGACACATGGCGTGACACGGATCTGATTTATGTAAATTACATATATATTTTTTATTTTCATTTTTTTTCCGACCGACCGACCCAAATTATTTTGAAAAAAAAATCCGTGCCCCAACAAATCAACTTGGTTTGGCCTAATGAGAATAAAAACATTCTTTTCTCTTGACTTTCATGTTCTGAATTATTATAAAGCAAGCACATCGAAATAGAAAAAAATAATTACATATGACAACTTTTTGGGTTTCTTTTTCAGTTATCAGGGTCAAAATAATTCTACGCACAGTTTTTATGGTCATGGAAATCAAAAGCGTGGTGATTTCGACTCGGCATTTGCAGAGAATACTCCATTGATTGGTTAGAGCGGAGCTGGAACTCGGCTGGGCCAACGGTATTTAAATCCTGCACCTGAACTGCTTCCAAATATTTCTTTTTAAAAAAAACTTGCACAGTGCTCATCGATATAATTTTCAAGATATTTTTCCTTCAAGACTAATAATCAAATGTTGGTTACGTAACCTCCTTTCTTGTTCTTAAATTAATGCAAAGAATGACTTAACTACGGGGGACCCCAGCTACAATACAAACTATCAATTATCCACTCAAAAAATAATATCAATAAAAAAATATCTATTTTAGTACCAAAATATTATCCAAACTTAATGTTAATCTTGCTTTGAGGAACTACATTTCGCCTCAGCTCAACTTCCGTGGCCCCATTTTGTCTAGCTACATGAGTGTTTCGATTAGTAAAAGACACTTGAAGTGATATATCAGTGTGAAGTCATGTTCTTTTTTTTTTCGATTTTTCCCAAAACAGGAAGTGCACCTTGGATTCGAAAGCTACCTTGCTACACCCAAAAGGGTAAAAGTTAAAAAAATGATTAGAGGTTTAAACACATATACATGTCTTAAAACAAAAGTGTTCTTACGTTTCTCGTTTGGGCATTAGTTTCCGTGTAAAGTTTGAACTACTCAGTCCTGAGCCGGGGGATCAAGAATTTTTAAAATAACATTAAGCATGGCGTTACTTTGAACTACATTATTTCACGTTAAAACTTAAAAGTTTTCCGTGTAAAATTTTTTCAATTTGGCCAACATTCCATATTCAGTTCACTTCAGTAAGTTTCCTTTATGATTTGATATGATTGATAATGTTTTCAATTTCGCATGTCGATCGCCTAACAGTTTTTGCATAGATTGTTTTTAGAATCGTTGTTTCGTCTGGTAAATCATTTGATTTTTAAATTTTCCGTCTCCCGTTGAGTGAGCCTTAAATACTTCAAATTCCTTATATTGGGATTATTGAATATTTTGAAGGATTTGTAATAATAGAGTAAAACAACGAACGTATATTTTCCCAGTTTTATATTTAGTTCTTTGCAAGATTTGTCATTTGTTTAGCAAATACTCACAAATAAATGAATAAATGACTGGCATTATGTTTTTACAAACTATTCATAGTTGTTTGGTATGTAAATTAGCGTAGTTTTCTTTCAAAACTTGGCATAAAGCATAATTTGTTGCTACTGCTAATAAAGGGAAATGCCACATTTACTTCATGTTTCAAAAGCAGCACTTTCAATATATAACCACTGCAAATTTAGATAATACACTTTTGTTTGGTTTCTCCCTTTTGAAGTGATTTCCAATATTTCTTTAGCATTCTGAACAACTAACATAAAGTTGTAACTCTAAAATTGATATAAACTGATATCGCATAGAACTGTCAATTTTAGGTGTTAGATTATAATATATTGACTTCGAATGACGATTCAGTGATTTCTTTGATATAACCCGTTGAAATTGCTTATAGCTTATTTGATATTTAAATTTTGCCAGTAACTACTCATTCCGAAGTCTTTTTTTTTATCAACTTAGTATTGTTTATTGTGGCATAGCTTTCTTACCTGCAAGTCTCTGAGTGCAAAAAAGAAGTGTCAGCAAACCACTTGAAAGTGAAGTGAAAATGAAGTTTCTCTGACCATATGGAAACAATTTGCCTTTCATCGCAATCTTTCAGACTCAGTGATATTGAACCGTAGGGGAATGTTCAGCAATGTAGTAAGATCTGTTGAAGAATGCCTTGAAGCGCCTTTTGAGAACTTTGACACGGCTTGTCCCAGAATTAACGCCAATTGTCACCGCTAATCTCTTCCTTTCTGAACGATCTTCCTCTCAGAGGTAAAAAAAACATCCCTTTGCGGTTAATATTACTTTCAAGCTACTGGATAGCAATGTATGAATATAAATTCTCTGAAAATACAATATAAGGTCATTAGGATTTTTTTCTCTATTGTCATTTCACGATTTTGTGTTGTAGACAGAGCTCGGTGGGGTGCTTTAGACAATCGTTAAATTTTTCCGTGCATTTAGTGATTTACATAAATGGTGCGATTTCTAATCAAGTTGACAAAAACATCTGCTACGAATATTGAAATTTTATGACAAAAAAGCTTAGCTTAGGTGTGTTAAAACACTAAATAAACTTTAGTACAAAGAATGTGTGGTTAGTGAAGTTTTCCTAACGAGTTGTTTTCAGCGTGTTTTAGAAAACTAACCATCTGCCTAAAATTAAAACTGCTGCCACTTTATGAAGCTTGAATTTTGTCATTTCGTTGACGGTTTTTCAAATTTTTGACTTAAAAATCGTATTTACCTCAAATCCGTTTTCATCGTAAATTCAGTGCTAATCAAGCAGAGCTATGGCGTCAAAATACTCGCTTATGATTATCAGATTTAGTCACGGCCTCGCACTCTGGGTTATATATAGTGCTGAAAAGGGAGTAAAAAAAAAAAACCGGAATTTTCATTCGGACATGATTAGTCGCATATTACAAGTCTCCTCAAGTATTGCCTTACATAACACAAAAGTTCATAGTTTTTAGAAATTAATGAAATAAAAATATATCAAAGTCATCTGCTACTAGTTTGATATAGAGAAAGACTTTAGGGAAACTATTTCCAATTTGAATACTGTGAGAGACTGATTTCAAAAACCATAATCTTCCAAAATATGTATGTTTCTTGAATTCCAGAGGTATCGATTTTCCGATTATTATTCGGTTGTCCGATATCGGCTGCTACGTCAGTTGGTGGCGTGATGCATGGGGTAATAATATAATATAACGACTATCTTTGTAAAATGGGCGATATTTGTTCTATTAATTTTTTTGATAAAACACACAAAAACTACAATATATAATTTTGCACTCACTTCAAACATTTTAGAGAATGAATTTCAGGTTCACAAACTTAAGCTGAGTTTAACTTGTGACATAGCTGATATAGGGGAAAGTGTCTTTAATTTTAAACTATTTCATTATTAGCATATATGATGCAGTTTCTCATGGTTACAGACACAAAAGTTCTGAATTTTAAAATTGCTTTAAGAAATATATATCAATATGTTCCCCTGATGAGGCCGTTTTAATTACAATTAAGTAGTTTAAGTTTTACTAAGAATGAGTGGCTCCGTGATTAATGGTTTGTCACTCAGCGACTATAGGGTATCGACATGTTCCTAGAAACTTCGTGTAATGCTGCATGTAAACACTGATAGGTTTCAACACCTTGTTTGCTCGAGAGGCATTCTCAAGTCTTAAACTCAAATCTTTTTCATCTTTGTCCATTCGTAATCTCAAGTTATATAAAAGTAAAGAAGGTTTAAATCGCCGACGTCAGCAAAGACTCGCCTTAAAGAAGTAGAAGTTTCGATTGCACGTGCTAGCTGTCCCGATAAAAGATAAGGCTATCGAACTTTTGGCTGGAATTTTCAACTCCCTCGCAAACATTTACATGCACGAGTCGCCCACGTACGTATTCAGTATTAACAAATAACTAAAGCTTTAGTAGCAAAGTAATGTGTTTCGCTTATTATAAAATTTAACAGTTTTCAATGTTTGTTTCTCTTACTTCTGTTACCACAGAAGTCTTTTTTATTTCTTATCGTTCATTCACAATCTCAAAAGGGTCGTAAACAATGACGTCACCGGAGATTAATATTACAAAAGGAGGAGTTTCGAGTTCTAGCCGTGTCCCTACAAAGAATAAGGCTTTTAACACTTGGCAAGAATTTTCAACTACCCCGCACACCTTTGCACGAGTTTTCTTGGAGTCGCCCACGTACGTATTCAGTGTTAAAATAAACTGAGAAACAATTTGCTAAAACTTTTGAGCAAAGTAAAGTTTGTCACATATTATAAAGTTTAACAGTTTGAACGTTTGTTACCCTTACTTCTGTTACCACAGACGTCCTTTTTATCATTGTTCATTTGAAATCTCAAATTGTGTGCAAATAAAAAGGGTTGTAAACAATTACGTCATTCGCAAAGATTAGACTTACAGAAGGAGTAAGTTCCGAGTGCTAGCTGAGGCGATAAAGCAACAAGGCAATTAACGTTTGACTGGAAATTCCAACTTCCTCACACACCTTAACACGAATTTTCTTATTTGAAGTCGTGTACGTGTTCAGTGTTAAAAAAATACAAACAAATGACTAAAAGTTTATCTGTTTATCAACTAACGTTTGATGACCATGTTTTAAAAACTACGTCATCTTGTATGTCAAGCCTCGCACAAATCAGTCAGGTTAAACATGTTCTTGACCGTAACCAACTGGTGACAGTAATAAATGCCCTAGTCTTTAGCAAAATACTGTACTGTTCCACAGTGTGGTCGAACACCTCGAACAAAAATATCTGTAGACTACAGTCAGTGCAGAACTTTGCCGCGCGCATAATTACAGGTACCAAGAAATTTGATCATATAACTCCCGCACTAAGGGATCTAGGTTGGTTTCCAATTAAACAAAAGCTGTTTTTCCGCGACGCTCTCATGGCATTTAAGTGCATGACTGGTCAAGCTCCACATTACCTCAGCGATCAATTTACAACAAGAATTGCGGTCACCGGGCGCGTGACTCG
>JAOEHV020208386.1:0-13123 GCA_025447995.2 Isaurus tuberculatus | reverse complement strand
AATAAATAAATAAATAAATAAATAAATAAATAAATAAATAAATAAATAAATAAATAAATAAATAAATAAATAATTGCCTGGACGTCAATGCAAAAGTCTTCGTTTATGAGAAAACAAAACCTTGGTTAAGCAGTTCAGTAATTTTCTCTATTGAGGAAATTTAATTTTTAAATTTTTTCTCAAATTGATAATGGACAAATGATTACACGCAGCCTTAAAAGAATAAGTAAAATTTACTAAGCATCACTGTTTTAAATTTTGGCGATATCGTTTCCTTTATTTTTTTTAAATCGTTCTATTTTCTATGAGCGGTTTTGTGAAGATAACACTGAGTTTATAATTTTGAACAATGGTAGATATAATAACAAATAAAAAATTTCTTTTGTTTTATTACATAAATTTAGTAAAGTTTAAAATAGAAACATTTTCACCTTCTTAGTCTCAGTCCGAGCTTGTTCTTAAATTTAGGCCAAATTTGCCATTTAAAGTCCTGGTAAGGTTGATTTTACAAAAAAGCCTGTATGAGAAACAGGTGAAGTAAAAACAACATCTACCTCAAGATCATTGAAAAACAGATGAGTATCGGCAAGGTTGAAAATCATCTCTTCCATTCGAAGGCCAAGTGAAACTGATGCTGGTGTATCCTGAAAAGGTTTAATAACATTTGTTACTTCACTGCTTTTAATGCTGAGACATATTTTTTATAGAATTTTTTTCCCCTCGTTTAGTATTCAAAGATAATGCAAATATATATCTAAATAACCCACAGACAAAAAGTAAACTTCAGACTTCACAAATAAGTAGAATTTGGCTTGTGGAAATTGTTTCAAGGATTGCCAATGATCTAAAAGAATAATTATGTAAATTTTTCTACCTTTCCAAATTTTGATGCGAAAGCTCCAGTGAGTAGAGAGTGGAAGATAATAACTGTTTCATCTAAATCCCAAATAAAAATTCTCTGAAATTATAAGCAAAAGAGATGAATAAGTATCCATGATTAATTGAATCAAACATTCAAAATTCGGAACAGTACAGAGCATATGTTGAAAAATTAACATCTTATACCTCATTATTGTTAACTTATTCTCTCTAATTTTTGGAATAGAAACAACTTCAAATAGGAAAGAATTGAAAGTTAAATTATGCCTGATACCATTGTATTAGTTTATAGTAATACTAATAACAAATTCACATAAACTATGAATTGTTCTCCATTAGCAACATAAACGAGGCAAATAAAAAGGTGGTTATTCCTAATAGCCAAAGCTTCAAAACTCTGTATAGCTGGAGTACAGTGGTGTAAATATCTCTGAATGCACCCATTTTTTATTTGCAAAGATCCCTTCTTCTCAGCTACTATGAATACTGAAACACCAATTAACTACTTCACATCAAATAAATCAAAGAGATACAGCGTTACAGCACAAGTTGATAATGGATTTAACTTTCTTTAAATTTATTCTTTTACAACTGATGAAAGTGGAACTAACAACTTCCTAACAAACAACCTCAAAAAAAAATTAATGTACTTCAAACAGATGTACTTCTGAATCTGTAAACCACAATGTAGACCCTATAAATAATATCATTTTTATTCAAGTTTTACATCTTTTGCTATTTGATGAAAGCCAATTTTACTTTAAGGAGATAGTTTAAACCTTGGAGAAAGCCCAACTTTCTTGAGGGAGAAAATCTGAGGTACTCCAAGGAAAACAAAATTTGAAGTCAGCTTGAGATCAAAGTTAGCCCTTTAGATGATGCCCTGGGTTCAAGCCCTCGTCACAAAATTTGAAAGCACAAGTAAACTTCACATGACCATCTCGACTCGATTTTCTCTTCTGCAATTGCTGTTATATACAAAAATATAGTGTCAGAATACTACAGCTTATATCTATGGTACAAAAGCGACCTCATTATACACACACTACCTCAATATTGTGATCTAACTCTGGTGGTGGGCCACTTGTTGATCTTCTCCCTCGTCCACTTCCACGACCCCTACCCCCTCTACCACCCCTGCCACGCCCTCTATTAGCACCACCCACAAGTGCTGGGTTGGTTCCACTGGCATCACTTAAATTGGCAACTTGTCCCTCTTGTCCTGCAGCATTTGTAGTTGATAAAGATACATTATTCATGACAACTTCAGTAGCAGTTTGAGTAGGTGAGTTGGGAGAATCTGGACTTGTAGGCATAGTTGGTGAATAACGAGTATTGCCTGCAGTTAACATAAGAAAATGATAACATTGCATAAAAATTATGCCATGAAACAAATTTACTATTAATATCATTTGATAAATGCCTTTTCATTTAAGATCTTAAATGTTGTCTAATTCCTTAGCTCCTCTATAATTATTATATTTAAACCATAAATTAATTTAGTTTCATATTCCCCAATGCTAATTTCACACATTCACATAATAAGAAATTTACCATTGTAAGCCAGTTATTACATATAACAAACTGATCATTTGATAACAGTTACAAATCATGGGAAGACAAAGAACAAAAAAATCTAAGCTCCTTACTCAAATCAAACTCATATTACATTAGTTCAACCCTCTAACACCATATGTTAATCAAGGCCACAATACTGGGTTATGACATACGGACTGTGACACACGGTCACTTAAATGACAATGAATCTTTTTTAATTCTGTCACACAGTCATTTTATTAAGTCTACTACAGTTTATGTGTTCGATTTCCATCTGGAGCTCAAATTTTTTCTCAGTTTCTTGTCTAAGCATGAGATTTCATATTTGAAAATCCATATATTACCAGAATTGTCAGCAGGTGCAGTTTGTACTTGGCTGGGTACCAACTGTGCAAGAGAGTAGTTGGCCACAGCATTTGGTGGTGGTGTTACATTCATTTGCGATACATATGCTCTACTACCGTAAGCTGGTGGTGGAGCTCCAAGGTATGTGTAGGTGTAACCTGTTGTTTGGCCAGGACTCCTTTGATAACTAACATAGGGAAACACAGTCTGAGCTGGCTGTTGGCCGGTGTAAACTGCTTGAGTGGTTGTACTTGCTGTAGAGGCTGTACAGAATGAATTAAAAGCTTGCTGGAATGTGTTAGTAAACCCTGGCTGTCCTGCTTGTATAACACTATCATATGTAACATAGGGATTGTTAAATGTCCCAGTTGTGGTCTGACGCAGGGTTGACATGCCAGGTAGTGAACCTGTTTGACCTGTCTCAGCAGCTGTCTTTGCAGGTGAATTACTGCTTGGATAACGAACTGATTGTACCATCTGGAAGGTCCCACCAGCTGGTTGTGCTGTTGTTGTGTACCAATCTGTTACTGTGCTTCCCCCTGGACTTTGAATAACAGTTCCTTGATATTGAGGCATGTTTGTTTGAGGTGGTGCAGGTACAATGTGAGGGTAAGACCGAGGACTGTAATATCCAGGGGGGTTGCTGCCAAATTGTGTGCGAAGCTGAGAGGTTGAACTGTCAGTTTGAATAGCACCTGGGTTTCCATAAATGTCTAAATTTGTAACAGATGACCCAGTATCAGTACCATATGAGAGGTTGGTTAAACTGGATGATGAAACTGGTGACACTGTCGCAGGTGGAGTAATTCCTAAATCACCACTTTGAATTTCACCACCTACAGCATTCACACTGTCCCATGAATCACTTTTGTCAGAGTCTGGTGTTGAAATGACATTTCCAACTGATAAGTTCTTTGATTCTCCCATGCCATTTGAGCTCTGATGTTCTGGTGTGCTTCCATGACTTGAGTCAACACTGCTGCTGATGAAAAAAAAAATTGATGATAAAATTTAACTATATCCTTTTACTTAACTAGAAACTTGTTACTATATTAATTATTGCACACCTCAAGTGGCATTGATGGACTATTTTAAATTAACCTGTTCCAAAGAGCTACAAATCGTTAGCTTGCTTGCCAAATGGCCTGCACTGGTATTGCAGAACTCACATGTTCAAATTCTCCTGAGGGTGAGTTTTTCTTGATTTTATTCACTTTAGTCAACTATCTCACATTAGTAGAGCTTAATATGCAATAAATAATCTTTAAGATAATTTACATTGTATGAAAAGATACCCATTAACTATTTGTGTTTTACATTTTATGCTACATATTTTTAATGTTCTTTTACTATAGGTTTAAAATTTGCCTAAATGAATAATTACTCATACCACCACCAGGGCCCTACTCAAATTCAAAATAGGAATACATGATCACTTGTATGGAACAGCTATGTCTTACAAGCTTTTACAATTTTACAAATTTCACCATTGCATTAATTGTTACAGTAGTGTTTAGTTATTTTTTGGAAATAACATTACTGCAAATGTCATATGAAGAATATTTAATATCATACTGTTATGAGGGCAATGTATTTTCACTTCAAATAGTATTCAGAATTATCATTATTACTATTACTAAGTTTATAAGAATAATTTCTAAGCAGGGTTTTAAAATTTCAATAACAGCTTCAGCTTAACTAGCTTCTCTGTCTAAACAAATAATTCATCCTAAAACAAATAATTTTATTGTAAATAATATGCTGTATATAAAAGGTCTCTCCAATTTAACTTTAGTATGTATGGCAAGAAAAAAATTTCTCTTATTTAGTTACTGAAATAAGTTAATGAGTAACATCTTTATCTGAACTTATATTTTATAGAACTTGCCTAGACCGAGGTTCTTTTAAATTTCCACCTACTTGAGTCAATTATAATAAGTCTTAGCACAGACCAAAGATAAGACTCTGAGACCTGGAAAACAACTAGAGGGCTCATTAAGAAACTACAATTCTTCATTTTACACCTGCCTAAGGTGAATCATAAACATCCAATGGCCTGAAAAAGTAAGGAAAGAAGACCTATGGACCAAAACAAAACAGTCCTGCATAGTGATAGAGGCAGAAATCAGGAAAAGGAAATAGTGAATTGGCACACCTTGAGAAAGCCAAGAACCTCCATCACTTGGCAGGCACTCCCAGTGGAGCCCACAGGGGAAATAACCTAGAGGGAGACCAAAGAGCACCTAGCGACGAAGTTTTGTGGCAGAGATGGAGAGGGGAGGAAACAGATGGCACCAACTGGAGAGGCTAGCCCAAGACCAGACGAGGTGGAGGGGTATTATTGCATTGGTGGCCTATGCTCCATCCAGGAGTAAAAGGCTTAAAGTAAGTAAGCACAGTTACGTATAAAAGGAAGTATAAAGACAATCAAACACTTGTTATTTACACTTCGATTGATTTCTATTTAAAAATCCCATTGTAGTTAAAAAATTATATTAATTACAACCTTGAATATTGCATATTTAGCATTCTGATTGGTTCATTCAATCTCAGTTGTCAGTTCATATAGCTAATGACCATATATGAAAACTGACTGCGTAAAGTGTTTTTATCACCGAATAAAATTTGACTGTCATCTTCAAGTACTGAAGGGTTTGGAAAGCGCATGAAATTTAATAAAACAATTATTCCATCCACACTTGTTGGATATGAGATGATTTATAGCGAACTCTGCGCTACACACCTCGCTGGCTATTTACCATCTCATATCCAATGCGCACTCCTGGAATAATTGTTAAATAATTGTTTAAATACAGTCATAAATTAGAAAATACCATTTAAATGCAAGCAAAATCTTAAATTTTTTGTAATTGTTTATCCTTCATAGCAAGTGACACAAGAAACTGCATCGCAAAATATACTTTTGATATAGTTTACTTACTTTTTACTAGTTGAATATTTTTTTGTTTTCTGAACCCATAACTTTAGTCTTAAGTAGAAATATTAACTGGCAAATTGCCATGCTATGGACCAGCTGGGGGTTTATATTGTTTGTTTTTCTGTATAATTTGTCTTTGTAAGTCCCCACCTATGTATACCATGGACTCTTGAATTGTTTTTGGCAGCCTTTCTTTCATGAAACTGAATATTAATCATTTAACACTTAAAAGTAACGTCTGAGTTCATTTTTTTTAATATTTCTCAACAATTTCCAATATGCTACCAAGGATAAAAATAAAAAAAAAATGACTGATATTTTTTGACTAAAAATTTTAATGATTTTCAGTTTGTGGGTTTTATCTCTCTTTCTAGAACAAGTGTCACCAAAATGAAAAAAAAATGTTTTAATATATATGCAACAACTTTGGTAAATTTAACACCAAAAATTTTATCTTGAACATGAACTATTTCAAAAGTTGAAAATGATTCTTCAACAGAAGATTTTTTTACTTTAAATGCATTTAGACATTTTTTAAAGTTTCTCAATCTTATTCAATTGCAACTAGGAAATAAGAAACTATAATGAAAAGTAAAAAAGGAAGATTGAAAATCTTTTGTTGTTTTACCTGTAACATGCAAACCATCGATGAGTTAGTCTTCTTCCTCTCAAATAACTTGTCATGTCTACTTTTACTAGATTTTAAACATCGTCTTGGTTTAAATTTATAGTTTGCTAGTTTAGCCTTAGTAAATCAACTGAGTGCTCTGGTTATCTAGTTTAATTACTGTTGCATGCACAACAACTTTAAAATGAAATGTTTGGAGGTTATGAAGAAATTGCCACACATCAGCTTTATACATAATAATGAGTTTAGTATTTACTTTACAGCTAACACATCCTATTGAGAATATTAAAATCAAGTACAGATAAAAATATGTCAAATGATTTTAACTCAAACATTAAATTTTTCATTTTCAAAACTAATTGCAGCACACTTTGTAATTTAACTAAAAGGACAGACTTAACAGTACTTGAAATTACTGAAATTATGCTCTGCCTTAAAGTTAGACTTTTCATTTAAATAAATTTTAACAAAACAAAACTTCCTTCAGGAAGTTTTCAAACAGCCTACGTGAAAGTCTTCAAATTTACAAACCTATCTCTGTCATCAATGCCATTTTCTTGCCGCAATCTCTTTGCCTAGAAGATAAATCATCAATAAGCTTGATGGTACGTATACTTGAACAAAGCTTGAAAGTTCACAGACTTTAAGTCACTTTCAGTCCATTATTTAATCAAAGCACCCAAACATTAACAAGTAACATTTTGTTGCATACATACTGGGACAGCTTCGAGTACTTCTGTACTGTCTTGGTCAGATGCCATTCCCTGCTGAGATAAAACATATCAGAAAAAAGCAAAAAAAAATTCAATTCAAAATGTATAGCACTTAAAACCAGCATCAACTTGACTACAATATAATTTGAAAACAAAATTTACCTGCAAATGTTATCATTTTCGAAATAGCACATGTTAATCAAATGCTACAGATAATGAATTTACCACATGGATGTCATACTTCAGATTTCAAGATTTCTCAAACTTCTAATCATAGAAAGAAACCTTTGAAGTAACTTTATTTTGTTTTAACTGAATAAGGGAAACTACAGATTTCACTTGTTCAATGAGATAAATACTAGTCCATTTTATAAACATGACATAACACAAGAGCTTATCAAAATTAAAAGTACGATCATTCTAAAACCAGTAATGTAAATGCAACTTTAATGTCTAACTTATTGTAAAGAATTTTTTTATTGTAATATCAAACAATGAGGAAATTCATTATTATGAATTGGGGTCAGTACAAAAATTTCTAAGAACAAAAAACAGTAAGCTTCTGTCTTTGGTACTTGTTAAGAGCTTCAGGCAAATTGCCTTGAGGGGATCAGCTAGTTAAATTGAACATCTGGTTTAAATCACATTTAGGCTCATTGAAATCTCCAACACTGAATTGTAGTCTCGTGTAGATATCAAAAAAAGTTATCATCATGTAAAGTTTGCTTCTGCATAGCTGGTATTCTTTTGATAAACAGTCTCACAAATACAGCCTCCATTCAGAATAAGACAACAATGTGAATATCCAATTACCACGTAAAATTTAGAGAAGTAATGATATTACAAAACATTACCAGCTCATAAGTCTGATAAACCTAAAACAATTTTCAAACCAATTTTACTTATTATCAGTTTTAATCAAGTTCATTGAGTAAAGTCGGTTTTCTCTCAATATTGCTTTGTCATAGTCTGTCTCTAGTTGTTTTTTGCTAGTGGGTGGTGAGGAGATGGTCATAAAAAGGTCACTAGAAGACACTCCATCACAAAACCTGATGAAAAATTAGAATTTTTCAATAGAAACTCAGCATGTAACAAAGCAACGTAACAGTTATGCACATAGAGGGACCACTTTTTACTTTATTTATTTAGAAGTGAAACTGGCAGAAACAGAGTTATGTTGTTATCTTATTGACTAGTTGAAATATCCTTATTGCTTCATTCAAACTTAACTTTTCTTACACAAAAAACAATCAACTTCTTATATCTTATCTACCACAAATTACAACCTATAACATAAAACACAAGAGTTTCATACTATATGCATTTCAAAGCTTGGTCAACAATGAAATGTTCTTCACAAATTCAATATTTTTAGTTTGAGTATTATTTTTTTCTGATAAAGAGTTAAGGTAGCTTTAGTATAAAAAAGAAAAAATGGCTTACAAAGTAAGAAAAAGGCTGGTACCAGCTATTCATTGTATATGCTTCCAAGGCCATTTTTAAAAGTTTTCTTTGATGAAAGATCTTTCAGTTATTTTGCATAAATTAAAATTTACAGAGTCACCTGCTCAAAACTGGAGAAGGCAACTTAATGCCACAAGTTTAAGAAAAAAAGTATTCTAGTTATTATCAAGCCTTCTAGCGAACAAAATAAAATGTTTTGTTATGTTAAAAGAGTTTCAAAATATTGATGTTCTTCCAACAATCTTTCTTAAAATCTATTGACAGGCTTTTGAAATAATTGGCAAAAACAGAACAAAGGAAAACTAGAATCAGTTGCATTGAATTTCCTCTAAACATTATTTCTGATAAATAGGTATTTCTTAATGAAACAAAATTGTCCAAAAACTAAAGCCCTAAATTATGGATTAAAAAAGTACAAGGCATTTTGGAGATTTGATAAGATTTTAATGTCTTTCAAACACAAATGCAGATAAACAGTTGCTTTTAGTAGAGTGTCAAAGTTTGATGGATTTGTCTATAAAAGAAAAACAATTTCTATGCATAATATGAATATAATCATACCAATGGCAATGGCTGCAGCATGTTTAATTTATGAAAAATTTCCTGCACTTAACAACTCTAAGCAACCCTTTTAACAACCATTAAATTTCCCCTACTTTGTAAAGGGCTCTCAAATTTTCCAATTTCCACAGCAAACACTCTTACAAGCTTCTGCTTTCAATTTCATTAATTTGCCGAACGTTGTTAATGGCTGGTAAAATAGGACAACAATATCATTATCTCACTCGTGACATTTCACTTTTTTTAAAACCTTCGTTCAAAGTCTGGAATAAGCGTTTTAACAACTTCTCTCGATAATTTTAAAAACGCTTAATCCAGACTGGAATAGTATTGTTTTAAAAACCGATGTTTTTACAAAAACTTTTATTTTTTCAAAAAATTAAAAATAAATCGAAGAACTGAAAGAGATTAAGAGAGATTAAAACAATTTAAAAACGGATTATAACTAACAAACCAAAGAAGGCAAAGCTTTCTTTAAAACGCAATGGTTAAACTAGTCAAATAGCTTATTGAGATGAGTTCTAAAAGAATAAAGATGGACGAAAGAAAGTTATGGCGAGTCGCTGTTATTTTGAAATTTTTAAACTTTTCGCAATCGCGCCGTGTAAGTTTGACTTTCAAGAGAAACCGTTGCAATTTATAGCAAAGAAAACAACTTTGAAGGGGACATGCGAGTTTGACACAGCGAACAACTTCAACATTTACCAGATTTATATTGTTCAGACTTTGTTACAACAGTTAGCAAAAGAATAAACTCTGTTATTATACAGACCGCATCTTATCACTGTTATTGTTTTTCACTACACTTTAACTTGCGGGCGAAAACTTATCGCAAGTAGACACAAATACATCTTGATTCATCGAAGAACCAGCGGCTTTTTCTTAAAGATGCGAAACTTCATTAAATCATTAACGATAATAGGCTTTTGTTGATTTTTCTGGCCAAAAGATACTATCTTATTGAATTATAATTCACATTGGCGCAAAACTGGATTCATTATTTAAACAACTAAATGCGTAAAAAACAAACGGTAACATGCTTCGATTCTGACACAATCTAGACGGGTCGGAAGATTTCAACTTCCTTTAACGAATTCTTAATAGAGGATCAAATACAACTCACAACGCATCTATTAAATCATCAAAAATCGAAGTTTCGCAAAACTGAAAAAACTTCAAAAAGACCCACTCTTGTTTTCGAAGGAACACTGCCGAATATACTTCAAACAAATTTACATGAGGACGAAAACAAATGGTCTATTTGGGATGTCCTGTTGTCTTACTGTTTATTTCCTGTCAAAACAGTATCAAACAACTACAGTCAAGTTCAAATCAAACAATTATAGGCAAAGAAACAGTCCTTTTGTCGCAGTTAAGTTACTTCAAACAAAAAAATGGGCAATTAATTCTGTCACGTCAACTAACCATTTATCAATTTACGTGCGACTTTCAAGCTAGCAACTCAAACCATTAACAAGCAACCAAACACAACAAGAAAAATTTTAAGATTCACAAATCACCGACTTCCTGTAGGCTATTAAATAAACAAAACCATTACGTCTTCTTTGCTCAATAAATTTGGCTAAAAAACGCAGAGGCCCCGTGACTTCAGTAAAAGAATCATCGACTACATGTGTACGTGCGAAGTTAAACATGTTTTGTAAAGCGGGGCCTGGTATTCAATCAACAAAATGAGAGCCTCCGCAATTTGCTACCCAAAAATATAACCGTTATATTTTTTTCCCAGTCGAGGGCTTAGGTTTCGTCAAAAGCCCGCGAATTGTTGGTTGCACAGCATTCAGAAATTCGTCAAGCTGCAGAAAAGACGGGTGTCAACGCAGTTGGCTTTGCACGTGTCACAGGATCCAGCCAGCGAACCACACAACACCAAAATAAACAGTAACGTCGATCTCTTTATGAAGTATCTATGTGAATAAAGTGCTCAACTTACGTTAATTCACCATTCACGGCTTGCAATCAAAACTCGCGCTACAAGATGAATCGTCTTACATTGCCGTCAAAGCCAGCTCCGATTCCAACGCCGACCTGCAAACCATAACAGCTTTAGACCTAGTAAATGTCACATAAACTTAATGTATTCGTCAGACCTCGGTTTCCTGCAAGAAGACAATTAGTATTATACCACATACTTGGAGAAATTTAGCTTTGTTGAGTTTTGTTAGGATGGCGAAAAATGCTAAACTGTAATAGGAGAACTTCCAAGGCCAGCAATTGAGTCAGATATTTCGATCATCAGTCATTTCACGAGATACCGCACCTGCCCGCGGGGGATCATGGGACAGTGTCGGCAAGCGCGCCTTTGATCTTTATGAGACAATTAAAGTGAACCAATCAAGAGAAAGTTCGATCGATTTTGGCCATTCTGATAAGAACAGCATCTCAACTAGTTTAATTACCGTGAATTGGTGACACTCGGACACAATCGTGTGAGTCAAACAGAATAAATTGAGAGGTGATGATGTATGTTTTCCTTCACATCACGAATGTACTCCGCTCGGGTTTCGATTGCCCAAAATGTGCGAGGAAGCCGTTAGCAAGTAAATGTAAAATGTAACCTTCGGCTTCGGGCCCAAAAAATGAGCTTTAGTTTTCGGCTTCCAGAAAAGTACGCAGTAACTCAATGAAGAAGTGCGTTACATTTCTGTCAAACATACCTAGAGGGGCGTTGAAAATATTCCACAGACACAAGTTGAACGAATCAGTTTCGAAATCACTCGCCGTGGTCGTGCTGCGTTATTTACCGCCCTTGTCTCAAAATAAATTAACTTTTTTTTTTTTAACAAGTTTGGAAAAAAAAAAAACGAAGCAGGAACATAGTTGCTATCGAACGAACCTGAGTATTGTTTAAAAGTATGTTTTGCAATTTTAAGGCCCTCATGTTGAACTTTAATGGGATTGGGAAGGATCAATCAAGACAGTTTTTCTCTTTACCACAATGATGTTCTTTGGGCGCCAAAAAGAAAAATTCATTCGTTCTAATATTAAAAATAAGTAATTTCGAAAGCTTTTATTTTCACTTTGAGGAAAATCTCTCGATTTTATCAGGGGATAATAGCCTTTAAAGGTGCCGAAAATTTGAAAGGCCATGTGAAAGGTCGATTCTATCGCAAGTTGTGATTTTCTGCCGAGATGACTAACGAAACTTGTCGCACATTTATAAATAAAAAAATAAACAATTAAAGAGCTCACACTTTTAGTATTCTTACAAGAAAAGGTTTGATTTCCTTAGAACAGATGTGGTACTTGTTGAGATACAACAACAGTTGTCTAGACACAAGGGTTTCCAATGTTAAATAGTGAGTTCTTCAAAATCTCACTTATTCATGGTTAAAGTAATTAATGGCTCCAAAATGGTGAAGTCCATCATCGCCTTTAGGAAAACTAGCACAGTCCTTATTTTTTATTTTATTTATTTTTCTAATTTGTTTTTTATGTTCCAAATCAGGTTCGCCAACTATTGATACTCAGTTTTATCTTTAAGCTGGAACTGCTGGAGCAAAGAATGTCGTTTTCGAGAGAATAAATTCTTTGTTTTTAAAAGCAAAAACAAAAGAGTATTTTCACATTGCACCTTAGTGCCCAGACGTGGTCAAGATGTTCTTGGCTATTGTTGTTTTTTCTGTTGGGAAGGTCTGGCCTATCACAGCACGAAACAGCTCCTACTATTGGTGGATGTGCATTTTGATTGACAGTTTGACAGGATTAATCCAAATACTAAGGATAAATTTCTTCTTTGTCAATTGGTACATGACGCACAGGAAGTTCTGTGAACTTCAAAGGAAATTCAGCGCAATATTTTCCGGTGTTTGAGTGGAGTGAAAATATAGCAGGAAAGCTGACTACATACCAAGAGTGATTTTTCTTTTGCGCTTTTATTTCAATTTTCAGTTTAAGAATATTGATAAAAATCTTTATAAACCAGCAAAACAACAAGATTTTTGACCAGTTTTATCTAACTTCCAAAGCTTGACATTTTTCGATCGCTTTGATTCGGTTTTCTGATCAGAAAACCGAATC
>JAOEHV020208275.1:0-13124 GCA_025447995.2 Isaurus tuberculatus | reverse complement strand
TGTATCTTCAGTTATCAGTGTTATTATGTAGCATAATTCAATAAAAAGGAGGTAAGGATGGCTGTGAGGGATGGTTGAAGGCCATTGGAAATTATACTAAAATGCGTATATTTGTTATTTATGGTCAGGGAAAAAGGAAATTTGGTCAGGGAAAGGTCAGGGAATTTTGAAATGGAACCTTTGTGGCAACCCTGTAGTACTTTTACTTTATAACGAGGGCCCTTCTGTAAACCATTTTATTTGTGATGTAGGCATCCTCAATAAAGATTGTGTATTATTATTATTATTATTATTATTTATGACTGTCACTATCTTATATCCTCAGACGGTGCGCGGTACGTACTCGTCAGTGGGGGAGATGACGGGGCACTGTTTGTGGTCGAATTCCAGCTTATAACGGTTTGCAGTAAAACCAGTAAACAATTTACATTTAATCTGGATAAAAGAATGGAAACCTGCATTCCTTCGGCACATTTCTCTTCTATCACAGGTAAAGTCGTATTAATAATCTTTAATAGTTTCGTGTACATTTCTTATGTCATACTATATTTAAAATTTAGTGCTATTGGTTGCCCGTTTTTTCAACTTCAAATTTTCATACTTTTACTATATAAATATATACTAATAGAAGTTTAAACACCGACTCTATTGAAATTTTAAACATTTATGTGATCTAAACAAATTTTTTTGCTTATTTCGGTAAATAGTTACCATCTTCTTCTTGGAGCTAACATGTGCTGGATTAACATTTGTTAGCTCCAAGCCCTATGGCTTAGTGTATGCTAGTTTTGCGGCTTCAAGTTTAACCTAATCTTCTTTGAAGGACATAAACCGGGCCACTAGACTCAAAAACATGTTTCGAAGTAATAATTACCGCAGTAGTATACGTATTGTCTTCGTTGTTATGACGTTTAGTACAATTTGTGAAACTGCCTTTTAATTAACAAATAGATTCCATGTTAGCATGCGTCTGTTCAGTAATAGATCACAGATGACGTCAAACTGTGGTAAGAACAAAAAAGTGGCACACGAGTCGTTAGCCGAGTGTGTCACTGATATTCTTACCACAGTTTGACAAACACGAAAAAAGTAATTTGACGTCATCCTGTGTCTATACAAAATAAAGCAATCCCATTGGTTGCTATGCGTTGGCAAAGAATTGTGGTTGGTTAGGGAAATCTCGCCACTGGTAATGGTGACGTCAATCGTGCGTCTGTACTCTAATAGATTTTAGGTGAGAACCAATCAAAACGCGAGAATAACTTGGCTTATTATATAAAACTGTATATTTTATGTCTTGTTCAATGAATATTAAATGCTCGTCTTTCATTACCAAAGGCGTCAAAGTTTTTCCAGATGGCCGCTTTCTTTCATCATCTGTCGACCAGCGACTAAAACTCTGGAGCTTTTCTTCTAAGGTATTAATATCATTATTAATTAATTATTATAAAATTACCAACTAATATAAGGGTAAAACTCAGAGGGTTTTAAGATATTTTTACTTAGTAAGCTGATCATTATTGTCTATTACTGTCACCTTTTCGGGCATTGCGGACCATTTTACTGGTTATAATAGAACTTTGCCGTCTAAAATGTTCTTCAGCCCCCTGAAGCTAAACAATGAGAAAAGAGATATAAGTTACTTATAGTTACATAGTCGTCTTTTGGTAGCTCCAAGCTCGACGGCTTAGTGTATGCAAGTTATGCTGCTTCAAGTTTAATGCAATCAGTCCGACATATTATGATACACTGTCAGTCTAACAATAGTATAGTATAGTCAACAACACCTACTTGTAAGTTTTATTTAACTCCCGTTGTTTCTTGGGCATTAATTAATATGTTTTGGGTCTTTTTCAAAGCTCATTTTAACCCTCGCTCACGGCTCGTTTTTAAATGCATCTGATTTTCTCAATTGAAATTTGAGAAACATTTCCAATTGAACTAAGCAAAGTTGTTAAAACCATTAATATTTCAAATTATGTAGTTGTTCTTATATAATAATCAACAATACTACTAGCATTATTATAACAATTGTACCTCGTTTATATTATCTTCCACATTGTTGTTATCTTGCTTCAATAAAACAGGGCGATGAGACCACAACTAACGATAGCGTTCGTTGTTTAAGTTGCGAGTTTGTTGATCTACCTGATATTCAAGACATCGAGGCATGGCAAGACAGGTAAACAGGCCCTGCAAAGATATATACAGTTGTAAAATCATCATTGTCATCTTCGTTATCATCGTCATCATCATTATATTCGTCATCATCTTCGTCATCATCATCATCTTCATTATCATCATCATCTTCATTATCATCATCATCTTATCATCATCATCATTATATTTGTCATCTTCGTCATCGTCATCATCATCGTCATCATCATCATCATCTTCTTCTTCTTCTTCCCTTAACTCTTATAACCAAAGATGTTTTGCTCTTGCTCCACAATTCTCCGTGTATTCTTCGGTCTCCCCAACAGTCGTCCCTAGGTGGTGTTCATGTTAGTGCTACCCAGGTATTATTGGAACTTTCTTTGGTCAATACAACCCCAAATCATTGTTATCTTCCACTTCTAAAAAGGCTGGTCACTGCTGGGGTTTCAGTTACCCTTTGGAGGTTGACATTTGATAGAACCCTTGTCCAAAATATCTTTATTGTTCATCTCCCTCAGACATCAGTTGTGAAATTTATTTATGTTGCAAGTTCATGAAAATTATCCAGTTGCCATCCGTTTTATTGATTTTCCAGCAGTAAGGGCAGTAAAATTTAATAAGTGCCCAACCTTGAATAAGTGCCCATCCCCACCTTAACCCTCCCCCTCAAACTCGAATAAGCGCCCAACCCCACCCATCCCCCTTCCCCATCTCACTGGCCTACAAAATTAAATGCACGAGAATAGTATTGATTATTATTTTTTCACTGACTTACAGTCTCTAGATTCATTGTCTACAAGAACGTTGGAATTTTCCTCAAACCTTCAACTCCAGTTAATGTCCTGGTGGGCGCAAAGTTCTTTCAGCTGCAACTGATCTCTCGCTGAAACGTCGCGTTTTGTTATTGCCATTTATTGTTTTGTTGCAAAATAAACATACTACACTTGGTGAAAAGGATGAATATTTAATAAGCGCTCAGCCTCGAATAAGCACCCACCTCGATTAAGCGCCCACTCTCAAGGTCCAAAAATTTAATAAGCGCCATAATCGAATAAATAAGGCATTTCTGAACATTTATTTGTTGAAAAAAGTAGTTGTTCCCTTGCAGTGCTGGTGATGTGAGAGCAACCTTGTGTGGTGTGGGTCTACAGACAGTTAAACTTACACGGAATGGAAGAAGCAAATGATATGTTGTCGCTCAGTGTTTCATTGATTTTATACAGACTTATTTGGAAGATATTTATTATCACAGGATTTTGCTGTAATTCTCGTAGATCACGAAACGAGTTTTTAATGCTGTAAATATATTATGAAATGTTTTAACTTACTTTTATCATGTGCCAACATAAACAGTCATTAAAATGATCCGTTATCAGTTGGAAGATTTTTAATTTAATTTTGTAAGAATAAGAATGATGATAATCATAATTGAATGTAACGATAATAATATTAGGGGAGTCAGGTTGAACTAGTGGTTGTCACTCACGCCTCCCACCACTGCGGACCCGAGTTCGAGTCCTATAGGGTTCGCACGTGGCTGAGATTTGTCGATCTGAATCTGACTCCGAGGGTTTTTCTCCGGGATCTCCGGTTTTCCTCCCTCCACTGAATTGACTTTCACGCCAATCTGTGCCGTCGACCGCTTAAACATTAGCCTCTGGCTAGGGAGATTGGGCAACCACTCCCTGCGCGTAAAGACGTTAAATAAAGTATTTATTAATAATAGAAATACCCGTTATTTAAGTATGAAGTCGTTCCAAAAAAGCGGGGAAGATCTAGAAACTCAATCTCAATAATCATCGAGTCAGTTAAACTCATCTTAAGTCAACCTGTATCGCGAAGGGTTTGAAAAATTTTGGCGTACAAACTGTGTGAAAGTCGTGCGTAACCGCGTGATACAGACATCAAATGTGTCCATCACTTCATTTTTGTCAAATTTTGAGACATTTTTGAATGATCATATCGCAGTGAATATTTTGAAACTTCCAATTCCCCACCATATGGTCAGAGATTGGTAAATGAGAAGGACTCATAGATATTTCTATATTTTTCGATGAGGTTTAAGAGGGGGAAAATTTTGGGGGGAAGGTGCTTTTTTAGAGAAATTTGAATTGTAGTAAACTTTAGGGATGTTTGAGTTTTTTTTGGAGTTATAAATATCACACTCCACATGCGTGAACGAACACCTCACTAGTGATAAGTCCTCCTCCATCTGCAAACATCTTTCCGAATCACTTAAATGCCGATCGTTAAATTCCCCCAATAGTTTTAAAATCATAGATCAGGCCTCTACCGAATATGAACTACGGATCAAAGAAGTTGTACACATTCAATTACATGTAAATCTAAAACTTTCTTTGTAATTCCTATTGTAATTCTATAACCATTGTTACTTTTGTACTTAAATACTGTCATTATTGTATCAACTTCTCCACAATGAAGATGGCATATGTAAATGCCGAAACATGTCTGTGTTAAAATTTAAAAGTGTTGTGTATTTTCTTAAAGTACTTGTTAAATTGCTGCCACTTAGACCTTTTGAGTTAATATTTAATTGACGGTTACCCAACCAAAGTTACACATTCTGTCTGCTAGGAGCCACGGTTTGGCATCCGTTGGTTCTCAAACTTTTTCCTTTCCAAATCCTCTTTCACTTCTCTCTACCAACTGCATAAAATGTGACCGTAATGCCCCCGTAATGTTGAGGATTTGAGAGCTTCATCTGAGGCAAAATAAAGATTTTTTTAGCTTCAAGTGTCAACCAAAAAGTTGTTTTCGATAGAAAACGTCATTATCGCCATGTTAGCAATTAATAAAGTATTTATTGCAACTGGTTCCAGTAACCAAAACGGAAAACACTAAGTGTCACTTCGAAGCTTTTGGAGACAGTTGTTTGTTTAGAAATGCTTTTCAAAGTTCGCATAAAAGCAGACATAAGAAAGATATATTACGATAATATAAACCTTGGTTCACTTTCTGCAATGCAGAAATTAAAATTAGAATTACTCATGAAAGTAAAAACAAGTAACTGTTAGTCATGAATTCAAAAGAATGCAACTTTTAAATTTGTTTACAATCGTTGATTCACGGCCAGCCGTGGTTTCTGTTTTGCTATCTGCGGCTTCTGTCGTACATGTATGGGGCCTCAGTAACTAGTTTAAATTAAAATTTCGTCATCCAGTGTCGCTTTATCCTGTTTCTTTCCACGTGCACTGATGTTACTCAGTTATGTTTTCAGAACTACCAACTTTCATGGTCAAAACTCGTGCTTTTGTACATAATTTGCAGTCATGTAATGAACTTTGGACCCACTAGCGCGCATATATTATTATTGTTTTATTTTTTTGCGATTTTCATTGTTTTCTTGCTGTACTTTGACATAATCGAGCAGTATTTGTAGAGTAAAATACTCCTTTATTAATACCATAGTTTTAATTTGAGCTTTGCTAAGTTTTGGACGAATTTTAAAATTCACCTCTCGGTACTGTTGAAGAAATGCACGGTATTTTTTGCGGACAGCCTGGGAACCAATTTGATGACGTCATGAGATGTTTTTAATCTTGAAAAAAAAAACACAACATGGCGACGGACGTGTTTTGAGTGGTGTTATTGTCTTAGAGGAATTCGACATGAGTCCTGTTTGAACATTTTTTCTGTAATTAATAGAGAAAAAGAAAAATTTACCCCATGACACAGGAACTGCGTTGCGAAGGAAAAAAAACAAACTGTGAAGTTGGGAAGTGGGTGTTTATGCGAAACGGTCGATCGTTTGGGAAACGAACTTCGAACAAAGGTGTGAGACAAGTACATCGACCTTTTCAACGAAATTTAAAACATTTCTTCCCTCGCTTAAGGGATTTACTATATTTAGTGAAAACTATATGTCATGCCGAAGAACGAACAGAACATTAAATGGGCCTGTAGAAACTGTACGTACGAGAATTGGCCGTCAGCTATTAAATGCACTCTTTGCTATGCACCAAGGCCTTCAAATTTGACGCCAAAAACAAGGAAACCTTCCGGAATTTCAGCGAATGGTAGCAAAATAAACGAATTGATTACAAATGATAACTTGATATGCCCTTCATATGATAAAAACTCGCAGCAAACTATTATTAAATGGTTCTGTCAGGGATGTACGTACGAAAACTGGCCGAAATCCTCCTACTGTGTCATGTGTGGTGCTCCGAAACCGAAATCTTTCACCAAGTTGACCAAAAACGCAAACAACGCCGAAACAGCCGCAAGTAACAAGGAAAAAGGTCGGGATATTTCGCCAAAATTTAGTCGAGCTAGTAATAAACATGAAGATGAAATTGCAAATAATGACAAAAATAGAACTATATCAAGTTTAAAGAACCATAAATGGGTTTGTCCAAAATGCACATACGAGAACTGGCCTAAAAATTCAGATTGTGTATTATGTAAGTTTTCCAGGCCACCTCCGGGGTATAAATCCAAAAATGATGAAAAGGGAAAAAATTCTGCTTTTGATACTAAGAAGAAAAATGGTGCTACAAGAAGGAGATCGCCAAAAACATCAGTTTCAGAACCATCACCTCTAGAAATCCAAGCAGCCAATCAGGATAAAAATACCTTAATTTATGATATTGCTGCTTCAGCAAATCGAAATGATAGTGATGAAGTGAGACAAATTTGTAATCAAATGACAGATTCTGATTGGATGTGGTTAAATGCATGTGTTGGTGTCGTGGAGAATGAGCCAAGTGCAGTTGAGTCGTATTTAGATGCTGGTGGAGATCCAACAGCACAGCTTACAAGAGAAGATGTCCTGGTGCTAAACCGCCCTGGTGTTTTTGAGATTGGCTTTACATTAGTTCATTTAGCTGTTAGGTTTCACCGCGAGGAACTTTTGACACTACTGCTTACTCCTGAAGTAGCAAGCAAGGCGTTTAAGAAAGTCCCATCTCATGTTAGCCCAGAACTTGCTGCAGAGGTTAGGAAAGAAATCAGCCATACCTTAAGACAAAGGAAGGGAGATTGGCCTTGTTATTTTTTTACCAATCAAGTGACATTTGCTCTTCCAGCAGGTAACAAGTTTTATATAATAATTTGTTCTTTATGGTTTTGTGGTTCACTAGTTTTAAGCAACCTGCTTTGTTTTTTATGATTGTGGGTCATATTCAAAGTAATAATTTATATATAATGTAAAAAATAATGACCCTTTTTAGCACACTTCCATCATGGTATATCTACTATTTTACTGTAATTTTGGCCAGGCTGAAGAAAATTGCTCATTATACCAAGGACTTGGGTATACAGAGGTTCATTATATCGAGGTTCTACTGTCAGTAACAACTTTAAAAATTTATGTCTCAATTGGTTTAAGAGCTAAATCCTTTCCTGAGCCTATGGGCTCATCACACCAGTGTTTTCACTCTTTGGTTCTACCTGGACAGGACAGTTGTTCATCACAGATTAGATGCCAGCAGATACTGGTTCTCTATTTACTAACCTCATAATGATGGAGAGCAAAGTTATCTTCAGTCAGAGAAGCTAGCTAAAGCTAAATCCTTTAATGAGCCTACTGGCCCATAGGGCTGGAGCTTATTTCAAGTTTCTGTAGTGTTAAAGTGGATGAGAGTCATTGACTTCCCCTGGACGAGACACTAATCCATCACAGGTTGTTTCCAGCCGAGGCTGGTACTCATTTACCAACCTGGTAAGGATGGAAAGGTGTCAGAGTAAGCTTTTGCAGAAAAGAAGGTTACACAAATGTTCATTTGAGAAATTGAACCTGGGACCTTTTGGTTGGAAGGCATAGATCTTACCAACCACACCGCCAGAGAAAGAAGGTTAAAATCTCTGGCTTGAACTCAGGACCTTGTGGTTGGAATGTAAAGCTTTGCCAGCCACACTTTTATTAAGTTGTCAAGCTTCATGATCAATGCCCATATTACTAATTTATGCAACACCTCAGATCCAGGTGTAAAGGCTGATTTTTGTGAGGGAGGAAAACCTGAGTGCAAGAAAAAAATTAGATGCTAGATTAAGGTCAGTAAATAAAAAGTTAGCCTACAAGTGGGGCATAGGGCTTGAACCTCAGTCAACCTCAGTGGGGAGGGATCTACTCTACTATTCTAACTCCCCAAAGTACACCCATGTCACTTGTTGTATTGCTGTCCATGGCCCTCACTTTCAAGACCTTGGTATTGTTACTTAGTGATACCGATCTATTATTTTTAGCTACAAAAGATAATGTGTTAGGAATACATTTAGTTATAATTATAGTAAATACTGTAATTGTTTTATTTTTAGAAATTCAAGATTTTCGCCCACATTTGCAAAGGCAACTATTTGATGAGATTCTTGATAAATCTGTTCAGAAAGGTCAGTGCTGATTTTTTGCATTGCTAAATAAGAGAGCACCCTCTAGAAAAGAATTTGGAATTATAAATTTAAATGTTAGTTTGAAAGTTGGTGTAAAATATACTTGAAGCCGGTACTAAGTTTAAGTTCAAAATCAATGAAGCACTTCATGTAAACTTGATTAAATCTTTGCTGAATCAACAAATTATAATCCTGTCTCCCAGTGATGCACAGCTTTTCAATTTTTGCATCCCAAAGTATTTTTCTTTTTGTAAAATATGCAATTTTTTGTGTTACTTAATGGAAACCCTGTTAACCCTTGCTTCATATTTTTCTGCCTAACTCTATCTTCTCTGTCTTGACTGTTCTTCACCAATGCTTATAACAGTACTCATTTTCTTTCTATCCTCTGGTAACTCCATCATGGTGATATAGTCATTGCCAATGTTGTTCCTCAGCATATGACCTGAAAATTACTACCATCTCCCATTTCTCACACCATTCCACAGTTGACTGTTAATTCATACCAGCTATTTCTGGCAGTTGTGTTGTTGCCTTCTATCTTTAAGTGTACTGTTTAAATTTTAAATGAAAAACGAACAGTTCTGAAAAACATCTTCTTCCATACATTCTGTTGATTTTTCAAATTTCACATCATGAAAACTACAACTAGGATCTTTACATAGTCACAGCTTGGTGATTCTCCCCCAATTGTATAATTTAATGAAGTCCAGTGGACCATGGAATTGCTGTCCATTAGTCCTCTAAATATGGTTAAATGGCTAATAAACTTCTTTATTCTGGTTTCTGTTACAGCAAATTCAAGTAAATTTTGTGCTCTATTTTTGATAGTCATATATAGGAAAAATAAATACTTTTCTTAATTTAATTTTATTATTAGTTGAGCTAGTCTTCAATAATACCATGTTTTATTTAATACTGATGAACTAGATCACATAAAAATGGCGATCTACCCTCTCAAATTTTCCTAGTGCCCTCATCTCATTTTGATCTGTGCTTCACCTCTTATTACCAAATTAGAAATTGTCAAAATTACGACAGGTTCAGGAATGTAAATGACCAACAAGATTTTGGACATTTTTTTAGTGTGTGCTTATTCTAAAAGAGGCGCTGCATACGGATATAGGAACAGCCCAGCTCAATATGCAATTTATATTTTTAGTTCTTGAAATGGAGTCACCAGTCATTAACTGGAGTGAGGAGATCACAGAGCAACTAGGAAGTAGGGTATATGCTTTATGGAACAGATCAGCAGGAGACTGTCTCTTGGACTCCATACTGCAAGCCACTTATGGTGTCTTTGACAATGATAACACTTTAAGGAAAGCTCTTTATGAGAGCTTGAGCGAAGGAGGTGGAAGGTAAAACTTTGGCTTATCATAAATATGTACACTCTTCTTTTTGTCGCCACCCTTCTGTTTTAGGACTATAGCAGAAAGGCAACTGTATGAAACGTTGTTCTCGTTGCAGATTTTTCCCCCGATGGAAGGAATGGGAGTCAATGCAGGCGGAAACACTGCAGTATTCTTTAGACGAAGATCAGTGGGAGCAGGACTGGGCATCGATTCTGAGCCTCGCCAGCCAACCAGGAACGTCACTTGAACAAACACATGTCTTTGCTCTAGCTCATATTCTCCGCAGACCTATCATAATTTATGGGGTGAAATATGTCAAGAGTTTTAGAGGAGAAACGCTTGGCCTGGCTCGTTTTGAAGGTAAATATTTGATGAAGATTTTAAGAAGATAACCGGACTTTTTATTGTGCAGACATGTTTGGCAGGTCAACTTCTATCGTCAGTGCAAGTTGGTAATTTCAAAAATGTTGGGTAGAAGATTTTCTTAGATATCGGAAAAGGGAAGTCTTTCTTATGAGCCTTTTGGTCCATTTGTAGCTGCCACATAACCCTGATTTCTACGGTTTTTATTAGGTGAGTCATTGACTCTGCCCCTTCCCTTTCTCCTTTGGAGTGAAAACATATCTAACGCATAAGCTAGTACTCCTGTTACAGATTTTTTAAGCTTGGAATGTTGAATCAAAAGTGCCTAACAGATATTCGATTCTTGGCAGAGCCAGATTTTGAAAAGGAGACCTTGCGCAAAAAAGGAGACCTTGCGCCAAAAGGTAGATATCTGCTCACGCTGCCTCTTTAATAATAAGTGACTGCTTTGTTCATTTAAGGTGTTTATCTACCCCTTCTATGGGAACAGAGCTTCTGCTATAAGAACCCCGTGGTACTGGGTTACACTCGCGGTCACTTCTCTGCTCTGGTTCCTATGGAAACAGATCATGTCAATGACGTTGGGGCTGGTGCCAATGTGGATTGCAATGAAGATGTTCACGTGACCTATCTACCGTTGATTGATCACCAGGGACAGTTGTTAAGGGTACACTTTCTTACTGGAGCCGAGGTACGTTATTTTTGTTTAAGACGCGGGTCTTTGTTTCCAGTCCTCTTTGGGCGTGTTAGATCCCCAAGTTGCTTCAGGGGTTAGGGACAACTTTTTCGAATGAAAGGAATGCATACAGCTCATTCACAGTCACGCAGCAGATAATACTGAGGTTATTTGATGTCTGACCTCTTCACGTGAAAGTGCTGGACTTCGACCATCTTCTCAACGATAACTCGGGTGCAAATGAAAGGCCCCTGAGCGAACTAGAAACAAAGAACCGCGTTTAAAGGACAAAATACAAGATACACAGAAGTAAAACTGTAAACCAATTGAATTTGATTCCCTCTTGAAAATGGAAGAACTTAATTGATACTTTATTGATTGTAAAATATATTCATTGCTAGTTATTTTTACCGATTAACTGATAATTGTTCTGTCAACAGCTTGGAAGTGAGGAACGTTTGTTGAGAGAGTGGTTAGACTGCTGTGTCACTAGAGGAGGAATACTTGTCGCTCAGCAGCGAATCACATCTCGACCTGCACTTGTCAATCAACTGCTTGATGAATGGCTTGACAGATATCGGAAATTAAACAAATAATCTATTAATCATTGTTGCAGAACTCAAGAAGACTTACACGAGAGGTTATGGGAATGATTCGTTGAGACTTTTTTTATCAAGTTAAACAAGTTATTCTATGTGCAAGTGGAGACAATCGTGTTCTGTTTGCGATCATTTGTTAAAATTTTATTACTGCAGAACAAAAAGCTCGATATCACTGCGGCACTTCAGTGAGCGAATTTCGAATTTCGTCTTTCTTGAGATGGGGCTGGAGTAGTAAAATCTCTCTTTATTCATCAAGCTGTTGAATTCAAAATACAACCTCGAGTATGCTGTAAACACTGTTTACAGAAGAAAAATGTCACAAGCTTTAATCTTTGGTGTGTTGCCAAAACCAGCCCTTGCCTCGCACTCGTCTTGCTCACTTGCTCGATGCTATTTTTCAAGATTTCCGGTTTCGAAGTGCATTTTTTTTATTCTATTTCAGCGTAACATAGATGTATTTTATAATCCTCTTTCTACTGTACATTCAAAAATGCATATCTAAAAAATGAAAATTGTAAGCTTCATTATTATCTATTAATTCTCTAATTAGTGACGAAATAATTGTTCCGTCGTTTTCTTTCTTTTTTTTTTGTTTGTTTTAAACTCTAATAACTTGAGTAAAATGATTTGTTTTTCTGTTTGCAAGAATTTATTTTGTTTTTAAAATAGTTCTCGTGCAGTTTCCGCTTCAACGTTAGGATAAACTTTTTTTTCTTGATAAAAAAAGTACGCTTTTGGGAATACCTGCTATTTTAACAAGCGGCGCTAAGAGTTTTGTTTATAATCAACTATTTTGCACTAAATAATAATCATTATGCCTTTAAGAATGCTTTTACCAAGTGCTATTATATAATTTATAAAATCCAGTTAACGAATTAGTTAGAATTATTGGTTTGACTTATGGTTCATGTTTTTGTACAGTGTACAGTTATAGTGTTTAGAGTGTAGATATTCTTGTTTTGAAGAAATTGCAATTTAACAGTTTATAAGACCAAGTTCTCGTTTTGTTATAAATGCGTTAAAGTATTGTACGAATCCATAAATGAAAAAGAAAACGAAATATATATTCTCTCACAAGTTGTGAATATCAATTCAATTTACATGAAATAGCCCACGAAACCATTATTACAGATCTAGTTTGGCCATGAAACCATTATACAGTAAAAACCCACGTATATTAGAGCCTAAATTTAAGAACCCGTTAGGCTAAAATTTTCATATTAAACACCCTTTTTTATAAGAACCTATTAGCCTAAAATTTTCAATGGGTTCTTATTTTACAAAAAGTGAAGGCACAGATGAAAAACAGAAAAAATTTGTAGTTTAGGCTTCAGTCAGTAAGATGCAAAGAATGAACTAAAATGAAAACCATATCATATCTTTTCCAATATTTCATTACACAGTGCAGTTATTAAGAATACAGATCCATATGTCTCGTGTCACATATGCCGTGTAGTACTAGTTATCTGTGCTGATCACTAGTGCCCCTATCAAATTATGAACATATTGAAGAACCTAAGGGACGGACCATTGGAAAAAGACTGAGAGGGGGTGACAATTCCCCAAAAAAAATTCCTGCAAGGATTAATTGTGAGAAAAAAAATTCCTGCAAGCGATGTG
>JAOEHV020208274.1:0-26985 GCA_025447995.2 Isaurus tuberculatus | reverse complement strand
GGTACAGCCGAGGAATCGAACCTGGGACCTTGTGGTTGGAAGGCATAGATCTTACAAACTGCGCCAACCACGCCGCCATATACATAAATACCATAAGAGTTTTCTCAGAGGATATCAAGATGACAAAATGGTTGATGTTAGTGCTTAAAAAAAGAAAAACCTAAAGTTTGATGATGTACCTATGTAGTGAAATCTATGGAAGATGATGATAATCACAGTAACTTGAGAGTACTGGAAGCTGACGGCAAACAGCATTGAAGGACAGAACAAAGCAGGGGAACACAAAAAGAGAGAAAAAAATTCTTGGAACAAATTTAAAGAACTTTGGGGAATGAAATTGCAGCCACCAGTTCTCTGTCAACAGTTCACACAAATGAGCTTGATTGAAAAACAAAAAAAAATTAACAGTTTTTGGTGCTCACCACAAAAAAACAGATGCAAAACAGAATGTATTAAAAAAGAGTCAGTGTTGGCAAATGACCTAACATAGAACACTGTGGGACAGTGAACAAGTGTAATCTTTCAAAATATCTAGAAGTTGATATCAGCTCATGGCTGAGTAAAAGAAGAAGTGCAGAAATCCTTTCATAGCAGTATGGTTGGCGCAGTTGGTAAGATCTCTGCTTTCATACCACAAGGTCCCAAGTTTGATCCCTGGCATTGCCAAAATTTGAACTGCCAAAGCTTACTCGGCTTTCCATCCTTATGGGGTTGGTAAATGAGTACCAGCTTTGGCTGGGAGCTAAACTGTGATGGATTAGTGTCCCAACCAGGGGGAGTCAAAAACTCTCATCCGTTTAACAACTATGGAAACCAGAGATAAGCACAGGCCTAATGGGCAACTAGGCTTGGTAAAGTGTTGGCTGTTTTTTAGAAATCCCTTCAACAGTTATTGAAGGTCTAGGGATGAATTCAAGCAGAACACAAGGAATCTTACATCAGTATGGTAAATCATGATAATAGTTTGACTAGAACCACTGAAAAAACAACTAAAACCACAATAATCATTTCCCAAGTTTCAGCAACACAAATAGCATGCATAAGATTACATTCAAAAGGAAAATGTCTATCTATTGAGCTGGCTGTGTGGTAAGTTCAAAGGTAAAAGGGCTTGTTTGCTAATCACCCTCTCTCGCAGCCAGAGGCTGAATTGCCAAGGACACAGCTCAACAAGGTTGGACCAAAGAAGCTGCCCTGTAGGTGCTCGACCTAGAGTACAATCCATACATAACCTCAGAGCACTGCACCACAGCCAGATTTAATGAGCTGGGAGTCAATTTTGCTAAGGGAGGAAAACCGGAGTCAGATTGAGATCGACAAATCTCAGCCCACATGCCGAGCCCGGGAGTCGAATCTGGGTCGTAGAGGTAGGAGGTGTGAGTGATGACCGCTAAGCTAACCTGACTCCCCAATGTTCAACGTTCAATAAGACAATTACTAATATTACATCATGATGTCCAATGCTTGGAAGTTTTGCAAGAAAGAAGAGTCAGAAATATTCTGACAAACAGGCATTGCTTTAAGTCTCAACGACCAACTCTACTTAATAATGATAAAAGATTTCAACCTAGAGTTGCCGGAATTGAGTTTTTTCCCAAGAACTCACTGTCACTTTTCAAATATATATATATTTTAAAATTATTGATAGAACAAGTATTAATGACAGCATAAGAAAATTAATAATAATGAACAACAAATGACAGCCAGAAACTCATTTTAGATTGAAATTAACTTTGAAATAAAATTTAGTAAAAATACTAATGCTAAGAAATCACGAAATTTTATCAATGTCATTAACAAGTGAAGTAATTAATATGAATATTACCTACTATTCTACTTTCTTTGTAAAAGTTAATTGGCCAGACAACTCTAGGATGTAAATGAATACTTCATTTTAAAGATGGTATAAAGTTAAGAAAGTGTTATGGAACCTTGCATTTTATCAATTCTACTAAATATATCTCCCAATAAATGCTGATCCACACTGGTGTTATCTACTGATATTAATTAGCTGACAGTGATATCTATTGATCGATGTAAACTGATGGTACATTATGTATATTCTGATGTAAGCTGATGGTAATATCTACTGATGTAAGCTAATGGTGTAATCTACTGAAGATGAAAGCTGTTGATGGTATCTAATGATGTAAGCGAATGGTGATATCTAAAAAAACAAGACATTTGAACCTAAAAGCTTTTTGGCCAATCAAAGTAACTGCAGACATATATTGGAAATTGTTTTGAGCCCTAAAAAGAGTAGGAATTTGGTATTAAATGTATAAAAATTGTTTGGATTGCATATTTGAGGTTAGTGAATTCATTACACTTTATGCCTACAATAATATACATTCCAAAGGGTTAATATGACTAAAAGGGTGTGGTTTAAATATTGTAACAGTTTAATGTAATTGTTCACTGTCTCCCCTTATCATTCCATTTTTGACACCATGCAGACATCTAGTCAACAAATTAAGCCGTTCAACAGTTTTACAGTTCAAAAAGTTTCCTTTTGTTCTAGCTTGCATTTCCACTGGCCATGATGAAAGAGATTTTTATAATGTCAAAATGTAATGAAGATCACCTCTAAAGCTTGTTTGTGGAGTTTCAAACTATGCTATTGTTTTAACTGTAATCAACAATAAAAAAACCCAATTGTTTAAATGCCCTCTTTGAACTCATAGTGCGCTCGGGTCAACATTCGTTTTCCTGATCAGTGATTGTTGCTTTTCATTTGTAATGATCACAGATCATCATCACTTACTAAATCTTTCCTTCTCATACCAGGTATCATCCATGTCCTCTATCTGCTATCATACCAATAACAATTTTGCGCAGGTTTAAACTTACACATATCCTGCTTCTTGATCCTGTACTGCCCATATCTGTTGACGCAACTCAGCTGCAAGCTTATGGTTCTGCAATCCAATAAACATGCAAACTATTTCTAAAATCTTGAAACAAATACTGCTTTCAGTTAAACATCTGTTTTCAATTCAACTTAATTGCACTATAAATAAAAATCATGTCATTTTCAGACAACATAATTATAGATTTCAATTAGCAGTTATAACTACAAAACAAAGACTGTAGGCGTACATGCATGCACCAAAAGCCTCTCCGTATTATTATCTCAATGTTACAGAAGCACTGCACCTCCTTTGGGACATGCCTGCACTTAACACACAAGTTAAGCAATTCAATATTAAACTTTACTTTGATTTCACATGTTAATTTTCCACTTATTAAAAATTACAATTTATGTTATTGTTTCATCATCATCAGATCGGGCAGATTGCTCGGACTGGATGAACTTTTCTTGCCCAAACGTCCCTATCTGACAATGCAGTTTCTAGGTTATCAGGAGGTAATTTAGCATCTTTGCAGAGTTGATCAATGTCGAAGATTGGCGGTTTCCTGACACTAGCTTTGCCATGTTCAGGCCGCCATGTAAGAAGATTCGCTTACAAGTTTTCCTTTGCTGAGAAAACAGTGTCCCACAAATTTCACTCTGCATTCCTTTTGCTGGTAGAAAGGGCAGGTATTTTCTGAAGAGCTCAATCTTGGAAGGATGTTGTTTTCAAGATTCATTCTGTGCTGTGCATAGCATATGTGTGTAGGTGCTATCTAATTTGTTTTCAAGCTTAAAATGTTATTAAAATCGATGCTGCATTGGTGAAACACTTTCCTCCAACAAAGGACTACAGTCCGAAACATCAGCATCTTTTTCTTTTCCATGATGTATAACTTAAAATTCATCAAACCATTAAAATGTTATAATTGTTAAAATAATAGTTTAATTCCCTTTATATTAAGTACAGTGCTATATTTTTAACCTTTATAATGGCAGAGGGTCTGCCGAAACATGTTTATAAATTTAAAAAATGTCTTGTATTTCTTAAAGTTCCATTTAGGGCTGTTATTTACTCATAATGGCCTTTGAAAACAAAATAGATTAATTATTAACTTATTAAGTAGTAGAATTTTTTTTCCATGCTGAAAAATAACTTAATATGCAGTTCAAATATTTTCATAAATACTTAATATAATTTTATAGTTTAATTTCAATAACTGATTAGCAACATCTGTTTCAAAATAGCAGCCAATATTTTGTGCTTTATGTATTAAGTACCAAATTGATATTTTATTTTTTCTTGTTGTTACCTTGTTTGATTTGGCTTCTTGTAATTGATCTCTCAAAATTGAAATAGGATCCTTTAGCTCAACAATATTTTCAGCATCTTCTGCTAGCTTGTTTTGTAATCTTGCCTTTGCTCTTTTTTCAGCTCTTTTCTTGTTCTTTTTTGCAGCCTTGCTTATTTCAACATTTTCTGAGGATAAATAATTGAATATTATATTTCAGCTTTTCTTCTTGAAGATGGAGGACAATCTACTTTACAGAAACCTGTTAGTTCAAAGTTTTTTTTCATTTGTTTAAAATACTTTATGGGCTTTTACAAACATTACAGCTGTTATAAAGTTCAAAGGTGAGTGATCAATCTTTACTATGGACACAGAAATAATTCTTCTGGAAGTAGAGAGAGAAAATATGCTTCTTTAAATAATGAATAATTATGTTAAATAAATGGGAGATGAAAACTATGTTGGAAAAAGTACTTTGGCATAATGAAAAGTTAAGAACTCTTTCACACTAAATTATTGTTAACTAAAGTAAAGGATTTTGTCAAACATGTAGATTATTCAAAATTGTAACTCCTGTTTAAAACTAAAGCAATTTTTACTATCAAAAAATTTGAAAAAACACAGGTATGTTAAAACTCTTAGCATGACATCCCACAGGTTGATTCATTGAAGACTAGGAGATAAAAGAATTTTTTATAATTTTTTTTAAGTGCTCATGAAAAGGTTGTCCAGATTTATCAATTTTGTTATGAAAAACAAGAACCAAAAACAATTATATCACCAACTGCTCATAGTTAAGTGTCACCAAAAAATAAGACTTTTAACAAATTACATAATATCAAAGAAAGTAACTGAAAATTTCTCTATGTAACTGATTTGTAGAATTGAAAAGAATATTAAAACTTGTTACTCAAATTATATCTAAGACCTGTACATACAGTACTGAAATTATTCCATTTTGCTATTGAATTGCATACAAAATAATAATTAATTAGTAATATATAATAACATGTTAAAACATAAAAATCTCATTAAATAAATTAATATATATTTTATTTACTTGTTTTGGTCTTAAATACAAATATCTATCTAAAACTCCTAGAATAATATAGTCTAGCTCACATAGCAGACATACATAATACACAGTTATTAGTTATCAGCAAAGAGTAACTACTAACTTTTACCACATAAACAAATAATCTAAAATGGACAATTTTTATAACTCTTAAGATTTTGAATAAACTGCTTTTAAAAATCGGCTATAGAATTTGTTTCAAACTTTTTTGTTGGGCGGCAGGACAATGTCATAGCAATGAATCCTTTTATATATGCATGCTGATAAAAAAAATGTATAATCAAGTAAGGGCTATTAAACAATCGATCAACTCGAAGTTTTAAAATATTTTATGCATTTGATGGGTCAGGTACAGGACTCGTTGGGTCAATGTGCCCGGGGTTTAGTGTTTTGGTATTTCATATTGCTTTTGGGGCGAAGAATTTGCACTAAATTGTGTTCGGGAATTTGAAAATTTTAAAAACGCTTTACAAATCGAGTGATGAAAGAAGCTTATACCAAATGAGAAACAATTCTATTTAGACAATCTTGATAACAGTACGTAACAATGATTTATCCTTCAATTCAGATTGAGTTGTGCTGCGCATTAAAAAAAGCTTTCATCGTAAATGAGGACGTGCTAAGTAAGTAGAAACAATTAACGGGACACGAAAACTCACCCGCCATCAGGGAAAAGTCTTGAAGAGCTTGGCAACCGCTCGCTTTCGAGTGTTGGCCGATTAATAACGAAGGTGTAATCGACAATCTCCGATTCACTAATTCTTTTGTTCTCCTTCCTGTCAGCGGGCGTGCCTAGATTGTCTATTGTCTGTAATCGAGAAGAGGAAATTTCTCACGTCTCGCTATTTTGCCGTTTTGCTGTGCTTTGCACGTTGGTCTCTGTAAAAGTATGACCTGCAACGTAACATGCTTTTATGGATTTGTCCAGATTTATGCATTCATATACGTGGAAAGATGAGGTCATGTAGCGATATCTAGGTTTTTTTAAGCCATGGAAGACGATCCCGACAGAGCTCAAAGCTTCGCCACAGACGCGTCTGGGAACAGGCATTCAGTTGGAGAAAAAAGACTTTCCTCTGGGCGCCCTAAAATCTTTCCAGTCAATGCTTCTTCTATGGAGTCGCCATTAGCTTCTGATCAACCATTATTGAGTGGTAAGCAGTGAAAATTGCTTTCTTTTTAAACCGAAAACAAACCTCAGGGTCGTTTATGCCAAGATTACTTTTCAGTGTTTTCGTTGCTTTTGCAATGCAGGGTTTGATTACAGAATAGCACATTGCTCTAAAGAAATCCAAAAAGGAATAGCGGCCAAAGCTGTTGAATTGGTTGTCACCAATACTCTTAAAGGCAAAACAGGCATTGTTAGTCTTTGCTCCATGGTTGGAGGTATTCTTCAAGCAAAAATGAGGTATTGTATTTTAAATTAAATAAACTTATATAATTAACTCCCTAACTTTGGCTACTTTCAAATTTTGTCTTATAGCATTCTTATAAATATTAATTGATGAATAGAAACTATCAAACAGTTTAGTCCTGTGATCGCTGTCACGTCCAAGCAGATAGTGTGGCGGAAACGGATTTATAAATCTTCCGTTTAATTTTAAATGAAGTTTGGTCGAGGCACGCAGTTATCTAATATTTAAATGTGCTCTTGAACTTTTTAACAAATTCTAGCTGAGAAAGTTGAACTATTTACGCTTGCTACCTCGTTATCTGTTCTTTGAAATTTTTTCTTATGGAAACATTCTTTATCAGATTTCTATGTAGATATATTTTGAATTTAAATCTTGGAGTTTTAGAAGACTTTTCGGAAGGCTAATTTTTGACCTGTGCAAAGCTGTTTTTGAAAATAATTGTTTTTGTATAAATATTTTCTAGTGAATACAAGTCTCATTCTGAGAACTAAAGAAAGACAGTATTTAGTACTATTTTGATGAAAAAGTTCCACCGTCAGTTGTTGGAATAATAAACGTCTAACAAAGTTTTTAAAATACAAAAGAAATGCATATGATTTTCAATTTTATTCCTTTATTAGATATCCGATTTATATTTTTTCATATTTTTGAAAGAGGTTTGCTGGTGTAGGTACAGAAAGTACCGTCGTCAATTTTAGTAACGTTATTCCTGCTATTTTAGCGAAATGGTTATTCTGATCGGAGTAATATATAACTTTTATTTAATTATTTTTAATCGTTCGAATAATCGGGTTGTTTGTTAAATTTAATAAGTTTCTGAAAAATACAATGCAGATCTTAAATTTTTAATTAAGAATGAACTAGTTTATCCGTTTCTTTGTGTTGCTAATTGATCATCAAGGATTCGTAAATTTCAGGTTATTAAAATTTATCGGAAGTGTAATCAATTATTCGTAATATAACAAAAAACGTTGTTTCTTGAGATAGAAAGTTGGATACAAAATTTAATGCTGTTTTTTTTAAATGAAAATGAAATTATTTGAACACCAGATGCAAGACTTTAGTTTTCTCATCTTGAAATTAGATACTTCGGTCAGATCAGCACAAAGTGATGGTATTTCATTTAGGACAAAGTTGTTTTGGTTGAAGCATGTTGCCCATGAAAAAGATTTTTACACAATTGTGTCTTAAGTACATCTAAATTTACCTTTAACCACAGCTTTGGTCTAAAACATTTTGGAGCTAAACTGATGGTATCAAATGAAATTAACTAGAATAAATTTAGTTCAGGTGCCAAAAAAATCAATGTCTCTGGTGAGACCATTGTTACTTGTTACAAGAAACAGCTTAGTATTAGAAGAGTGTATAAGAAACTGGTCTATGCGAAAACCAAGGTTTATTCCTGTAACAAACCCTATTGTTTGCCTGTTATAATCTTTAATGTAAAATCTAAAACCATTTCATAAAATCATGTATGGTATATATGTACAATCATATATTACATTGATCTTTATTGTCTTTGACTTTGAGCAGCTTTTCCTATTATTTCTTTTTGATTTTAATTCTATTAATTTGTGCATCAATGCATAAGTAGAAATAGAATCTAGGATTGTGGGTAAACTTTTACCAAGTTTTTTCCCTCATTCTGTGTTGCTGCAAAAAATTAATATGGGATTGAGTATTTACTATCTAAATAAAACTGTATTGGCTGAAACCATGCGATACAATTCTTTATCTGTCTGGGACGTGCCAGGTAACAGCTTGATGAACTTTGTGGTTAGCCGCTACCATGGGTAAATATGCATTCTAAACCCCCCATCTATTTTTTTCTTGTCATGTAGCTTGCTGATTGAACTTTAGTTTTTTCAGTTTCTCTTCACTGACAGTTGTCACAAATCGTTATCTTAATCAACTCAGTTAAGTATGACTTTCAATATCAGAGGCAACAAGCTTAATGGTATGTTCAACATTAAAAGTGGTTTCAGATCCAAAAGCTTTCAGTTTTTTTGTATAAAGAATAACCAATTGGAAATTTATGGGCTACTTTGATACTGTAAGTAGTTTTATATAATTTTTGCTTTTTTCAATTTTGGTTTAGTTGTAGCATTTTTATCTCTTATTCTTAAGAAAAATTTTTCTGCAAATTAAAGAGATTGTTTTTTCTTTAGATGACCTAGAATCTTGAACTTAGATTTGCCAGAATTTTTTGGTCATCTTTATATTGATTCCACAAGTTTTATCTAAACGAAATGTATAAATTTTACAGTTTTGCTTTTTGTTTAAATATATATGGTGCCCTCCTTATAAAACTTGCCTTGAAAACTTGAAAGCTTTTGTGAATTGGAAAATTGTTTGTTATTTTTAGCTCAATTATTCATACTGTCATTGTTCCTAGCCAAACCTTGACATGTGTTATTTAATATTACTTCTCATTAAGCATCTGAAATATGAGAATTTTGTTTACTTGAAACTTGGGTTCTGACCTTTTATGCAGAAGAAAAAAAAAAGGGTATAAAATGTCTTGATATTTAACTTGCTGATGCTGTTTGTCAAATTGAATTTTTACCTGGGGCCAATAAAAATATCTGATCATTTTGAATATGCAGAAGCACCAAAGACATAACAGGTGTCACTTTTAAATTGGACTGTCAAATTTCAAAATGGACTGAAGTATTTTTTCACAAATGTTTCAAAAATCGTCAAACATCAATTTTTGCAATCGTTGTGAAAATTGTATACACATTGTAAGTTGTTTTTCCAATCATTCTGAAAAACCTAGTGGTTAAAGCCGGTTTCAGAATTTCAAAGATAAACTTGGCAAACTTTCTGAAAATCCCAAAAGAAATTGAAAATTTTAAGCAAATCATTTTTGTATTTGAAGCGAAAACATCGACTATGATTCATAATTATTTTGGAGAACCAGATAAATGAAACATGCATGCTATTACAAAGTTGTGAGAATTAAATCTATAAAACCATGAAATTTGCATTTGAGCAATCTTATCGACAATCGTTTTTGAAACTAAGAAATGCTTAAAACTTGTTATAAATGGCTCAAGCTCTCAGTGTCATTCAAAGCTCAGTTTTTATACGTCAAGCAATATACTAAACACAAACAAGAGCTCTTGATAAAAGCTCACGACAGCTTCAATGAAAAACCACCCAAGTTAAAGTAATGATGATCAAAATCTAGATCTTTGCCATATTTAAAAAGTGAAGTTATTTGACAGTTTAAATTGACTAAAATGTGAAAGAAATTAGGAACCAACCAAATATATTGTCTTAAAATTATTTAATTCATATTTGTTCCTCTGCCCAAACCTTGTATTCAAATTAATTAATTTATTATTTATTGAAGCCCACTTATGATAAAACATATGAAAAAGAATGAAGATGTTTTTTATTTTTGACCTTGAAAATGTTAATGTAATTCCGGTGAAACTCGTTGAAACTTACCTTGACACAATGTGTTATGAAAAATGCCGACATTGCTATTGATGGTTTCACTGCACCAGGCGGCACGTGAGATAACACCTTCTCTATTCACTTTCCAGATAAGGAGCTTTCAGCTTTGAAATATAAAAAGATTTCCACTTTTTCCCAAATTTGATCATATACTAATCCCTTATTTGAATAAACTAATTACTAATCAAAACATGGTACTGAAAGTTCAACCTTTAATTTTTATCTGCATCAGGGTTTCAGATAAGGGCCAGCAAGCGGCAAATTTCTCTGGTGCTCTCTTGACTTTTGAGGAATATTTGCCATACCTTTGCGGGCTTTCACCAGAGCTATTTTAGGTTTAGAAGTCAGATAAATTGTATCTTTAGTTAAATGTCAAAATCCATGCAATTAGCAAACTTAAAAATAAACACTAAACCATATATTTTGTTTGAACTCTTAAGCTGTGTCTGATTTCTTTTGATTGGTCACTGTTGATAAAAGCACAGTGATTCGTATCGCTTTGTCACACAGTTATTAAAAAGATTTCTGTCACAGAAAACACTGCAAACCAAAATGCCGTGAAACAAATATCCAATATCACGATTAATTAAAGCTTTCTGGTTTCATTTGACAATTACACACTTGAAAATTTTCAATAAAAAGCCTAAGTGTGTTTCTTCGTCGGGGGGGAGGAGAGGGGATGTCGAGGGGGGCATGTATGTACCGAGTAAAAATTAGCTGGGGCTTTCTACAATGACAACCTTTTTAGCCGCCACTTAAATTTTTTAGCCATACCCTGCTGCATCATAGGAAATGTTAATTGAAGCAGTCAGCTATGACTGCAATCCATAGGGTGCTCATGGGATGGCTGCTTTTGCTTGCTTTATTGTACAGTATCACTTCCAAATTTCCTGAATGCTGAGTTGTGCTCTGAAAAGCCATTTGTATTATGCAGTTAAGTGTTCTGTAAGAATACTCAAAGAACTTTGTGCTTGTGCAAGTGAGGTTTATTCAATCTAATCTGACTTTATTCAAGTAATTACTATATAATAAGCTAAATGTATTTCCTGAATTATTGTGGTTAATGTGGGTTAGCATAGCATTAGTATATCATCACATCTTTCCTCCTAAAAAAAAACCTCACTGAGCAAGCTAAACACTATAAAAATTATTTAAACAAGTTGAATCAATGCTATCAAAGTTCTATAAGTCACAGTTCCTAACTTCAGTCAAAGTTTATTTTGGCATTTATTCCTTAAGTCTGTCAGGTGGTTTTTAGTGTTGTTAAGAAATGCGAAAACATGGTTGTGCTGGCTCAGGTGGTGATACTGGGGTTACTGAGGTACTTGGTGTCGAAACTGGTGTCTTAGGCTGAGGGGGTGCTGGTGGTGTTAGTGAGCTTTCTGAACTGTCTGGGATGTCAATAATTGGTGGTTCTCCTGCAGTAATCAGGTCTTGATGATTGTGTCTGTAGACTAACTCACCAACTCTGTCATAACTGCAAGGGCCAACTTGTCCAATGCAGGTACCAGCAGTCCAGGAATTCTCCACTGGGGGTCTCATTCCCGCTCACTGTTTCTCTTGGGGCTATGGGCTGTAGTGGTTATACTTGGTGGTCATAGTAACACAACTGGCATTGTCATTTGCCCATGAGTGCTCATGTGTCATCCTCAGTTGGGTAGTGTAGTTCTGAGAGGGTGGCAACAACAGGAAGGAGAGTCTTGCACTGATATCCCATTATGGTAGTCGCTGAGCAGGGCTGGTGCCCACTCCCTCTGTATGGTTGTTGCACCAGTCTAATAAGGCTAAAAACTCTGATTCACAAGAATTTTAGGATTTTTTGAAAAGGCATTTCACCCTTTTCGCTGTATTTTCTTCCTTTCCATTTGACTGTGGATAATGAGGTGGGTATGTCTTGTGTGCAAACTCAGCTGAAGGAAACCAAGGTCCAACGGTGTCTGGTATGGCATACCAAGCAAATACTGCTTTTATTTCTCAGATGATGCTGCATGAGGTCACTGTGTTCAGGTGAGCAACCTCAATGAAACTGCTGTAATAGTCACTAATTGCTGCCGATAGGCAGCCTTCATATTCTTGAAGCAGTTGAGAAATTTTGGTTCGACAGTTCGACCCATTGTTCGCATTAAGAAACAGCCCATCAGAAATCCTGTTATAATATGGTGCAGTCTAGCCAATCAGCAGCTGTCTTGTAAGAAAAATTGACATGTGCTTGCTCAGCGGAAAATCTTGCTTCCTCAGTGGAAAATCGCATGTGCTCGCAGCAAGTTATAAATACAGTTGATCAGAGTCAAGGTTTCGCTGTTTACAGGTAAGTTTTGGCACTTTTTGCTGATCTATTATGATTACTTCTATTCGAGGAAGCATTCATCAAGGCCTAGGTCATGAAGCTTTCAGTGAGCATTGTAGAGGCCGACAGTGTGCATTTATGTCACTTGCAGCTTTGCTTTTCAATCGATCGAGTTTGGTCGAATTATGGACATAAACAAATATCAATAACATCTTATGTCATGGCGATTGCATGTATTTACATGCGCTAACCAATAAAAAGGTACCCGATGCCAATAGTCGTACAACAATGTTGAGTACCGTCAATTTGCAAATAAAATAAATTATATTTTTTTGGAAATTCCCATTGTCGTATTTGCATTCCAAAACACCTTTAACGGCAGCACTCACTTCTCAATGAGAACTGCTAGTGACTAACAGTGTTCAGTAATCGAGTTCACACAGGTTGGCTCCTACTAGCACTTCATGTTGCATAAGTGGTTCTTTGGCTTGTCCAGTTGAGTGTGCAAGGCAGATGTCACACTTTGAGATGTGCTCTTGTAGTTCGGTTGACATTCGAGGCCAGTAGAGATTTTCACCTGCTCTACAACTACAGCCATCAGTGCTGATTTGGGTTCTGTGTACCACTGCCATCATCTCTTTACCTAACAGGCAGGTACAACTAGAAGCTGGCCCTTGGATACCAATTCATACTGAACTGTAAGAGTGTCATGATGGTCAAAGTATGGGTAAAGGCATTCTGGCAAGGCTGACTTTGACTCTGGCCATCCCTTTGGTATGGTGGCTCACAGTTGCTGCAGTACAGGGTCCTCTGTTGATGCTTGACTGATCTCATGCTATCACTCCTCACTCAGTGACAGGTACCCCTTGTACCCCGCTGCCTTGAGCTCATTGCTAAGTTGCAGATGTTTACCTCTGGCAGAAATGCTCTGCTGAGTGTATCAGCCAGATACATATGCTACCCTTTCTTGTAGTAGACTTGCAGACTGTATTTCTGCAACCTCAGAAATGTGTGGAGTAGGTGTTTGGGCACTGCATGTAGTGATGTTTGGAAGATGAACTGTAGTGGCTTGTGGTCACTCTCAACCTGCACTCTATCATCATGTCCATATACACATGTTTCAAAATGTTCAACTGCAAATACTATTGCAAGAAGTTCCTTTTCTATTTGAGCATATTGGGTTTCAGCAGGTGTAATCACTCTTGACGCATGGGCTACAGGCTTGCCATTTTGCATCACGGCTATGCCCAAGCCATACTGTCTAGCATCACATTGCAGTACTCCTTCTTCGTCAAGGCTGTAGTAATACAACACCAGTGTCTCATTAACAGTTTTCTTCAAGGTGTCTAGGGCCGTTTGCTGTGCTTCACCCCAGCACCATTGCACATCACTTTGATTCAGCCCCCATAATGACTTGGTAATGTCAGACAGAAGCTATACCTAGAAGCCTCTGAACTCCAGCCTTGTCCGTAGTTGGGCATGTTGAGTATTGCTCTAAACTTGGCTGTGTCTACATGCAGTCCCTTGTCTGTGGTCACATGTCCAATAATCCATACCTCATTTTGTCTTAGGTTCAGTTTTTAGTTTGACATTGCGTTCTTTGCATCGGTCCAGGAGTGATGCAAGTACTTTGGGTAACAGGTCATTTCGCCCTATGGTCATTTTGCCCCAAGTCATTTCGCCCCACATCCTAGGTTGTTTTGTCCCATGCCAAAGTCAATTTGCCCCATGCCAAAGTCGTTTTGCCCCAAATGTATGAATGGACATTTAGTGCTCAAAAAATTTGTTGTAAAATATTCTTTACTGATTTTTCCAACTTTTTTCACGCAGGTAATGATTGCAACAGATGATTTCTTGTTTATATTACAGATCCGAGAAACGATGGCGGTCGTAGTAATAACAAAACTTACTTAGTATTTACTCAATGAAATGGAAAATGAGCTAAAGTTTAACCAAATAAAGGATAAAAATCATTCAATGAGAAGCTTAACCCAAAACATGGATTGAAATTAATCCTGTTTTAGTTTTATCTTATTAACATTTCAATAACGCAAGGTCAACCTTGAAACTATCTCTGAGGAAAATTAATTTAGCCAATTAAATTATTTTGTATCTCAGAGAAAGCAATTGATCTAGTTAGCAAGGCAAAAATCATTTATGCTGTAAAATTTTACTTACCATCTCATCGATAGCAACTGGAACCAGGTAAAGATTAAGCTAAAGAGGATGATGGAGGTCGTGCTGCCGGTTTGACAAGTTGATAATAAGGCAGAAGCAATGTGATGCTGACAGAGATCTCACGAGCTAAATAATTAGCTTCTGTAGGTTCAATTGCTTCACCGCAAAACACGCTCCTTTAAGAGTGATGAAATATTGTAAAAGAAAGCTGGCTGATATAAAAATAAAATTGTTGTCATGAAATCAACATATGGCGATCAAACAAGTTATTGCAAGTTCTAAGTTCTACGGCAAAGTAAAAATCATATGAATGGAAAGACTCTTTTAGGTAATTTATGTTTGTGATTTTAATTAAGTACATTACTGTTGTATTTATTGCCCTCGCATTTTTTTAGGAGCAACAAATTATGCAAAAGAAAGTAGCCAACTTGCTTTGTTTGTCACCCAAACCAATTTTTTGTTTACCTATAGTTTCAACAGTTTTGTTTTGCTTTAATTTCAACATTTTTTGGTAATCTGTAATTTTAACAGTTTTTATTTTGCTTTAATTTCAAACTTTTTTGTTTACCTGTAGTTTCAACTGTTTTTGTTTATCTATAGTTCCAACAATTTGTGAAAATTGATTCACAGTTACATAAAAAGCATTTGACTATAGGAAGCCTTTCAACTGCTGGAAATTAAAACATTACGTGACCAGTGATTTCAATCCGATCTTTGTTCTATTTATGATTAACATTGAATTAATTTCAAGTTTTAATTTCTTTCAAAACAAGTTAGTTTTCGTAAAGAAAAACAAATATTTACAGATCTCTAACCTCTTGTTTGTGGAATTGACGGTCCATTACATCAACAAATAAATAGTTTGCCTTGATGTGAACATCAATTTGCAGACTGCAAGTAACTGCAGTGTTGTGCACACATATTTCAACAACAAATGCCAAATTACAGTTTTTAGTTTAATTCTGCATCATTTCAATCTAGTCTTTGTTCAATTTAAAATAAACTTCAAATTTCTTAGTTTAAATCTTTTTCAACAAGTTTTTCTTTCATTCCAAACAAGTTTACTAAATAATTTCCATTTTATTGAGTAAATACTATGTAAGTTTTTATTGTGACTATGGCTGCCATCCAGACCCGCGATAGAAACAAGTAATCATCTCATTGCGATCCTTACCTGCATGCAAAAAGTTAGGAAAATCAGTAAAGAATATTTTAAAACTACTTTTCTGAGCACTAAATGTCCATTTATACATTTGGGGTGAAACGACTTCGGCATGGGGCAAAACGACCTAGGATGTGGGGTGAAACGACCATGGGGCAAATTGACCTGTAACCGTGCCTTGTTGTCATCTCAGTTGGCTTCTGTTGTTTTGCCATACCCAACCACAGTGAAGTCATCAGCAGCAACCTCAATTCCAGTTAGTCCCATAAGCTTCTTATGCTGAAACACCTCTGGGGCAGAGCTGATGCCAAAGGGAAGTCATTACCAATGATAACGACCAAAAGGGATGTTAAAGGTTTTGAGGTAGGATGACTCCTGGTTTTGTTTCACTTGCCAGAAACCATTATGCACATCGAGCTTTGTAAACACTTTGGCACTGTCATGAAGATTGGTTGCAATATCGTTGATGGTAGGAAGTGGATAATTCTCCAACTGAACAGTACAGTTGAAGTCCCTTGGGCCCAGAGATATGTGCAGTTTCCCGTTTATAATTTGTTACAGTGACTATGTAGGCCAGGTTACAGGTGCAGTCCGAGGGGGGCAGGGTACTCCCATATACTGACTATAAAGGTATGTGCCGCTGTTCAGGGTATGGTTTTCAGACCATCCAGTCTAGAACAGGGTGTATAAATCACGGAAATTTTTGTTTAGAACAGAGTTTAAAATTTTGCAATATTTACAAATTGTTTTAATACAGGGTGCAACAATTCTTCCTGGATATGAGAATTGGTTTGACTGGATTTTGATTTACATGAATTTTTTCATGATTCACAGGCCTGACCTCTGTTTAATATTAATTTAGCACTATATAATCTAATATGGCATTGATTGGCTTTCTGCAATTACTTTAGGACAGAGAAGGGGATCGTGGTTGCTATTTTAGAGCAGGATATTAAAATCAAGTTATTTCTAGTCTAGAATTGGGTCAGGTTTATGAAGGTCCAGCGGCACACCCCCACCCAAAATTCTAGTGAGTATCCCCCCCCCCCGGGGGGGTCTCCAGAGCCTCTTTCACTTTAGCTCTGAGTGCAACTGGCACATGATGTGGTGCATGCTGTACTGGATCCACTGCCTTGTCAATCTTGATATTATAATTATATGTTTACCAACAAGTTCCCCAACCCCTTCACTAAAAACTTCAGGATATTTTTCCAGCAAAGTCGCTTTAGTCACGGGCTGTTTGTTGCTCTCTACAGAGTAAATAGGGGCATTTCTGCTTTGTTGAGCTCATCATTGTCCTTATATTTGATATTTTTTATGCCAATACAGGAGTTTCTGCCAGAGATTGGCCAAATCATTTCAGTGTCCACAAGTTTGTAATCTAATTTGCAGCAAAAATTGTCATACCCCACACACACGAGAACTTGATCCACCATCTTCAGCCTTGAGCCTCCAAAAGCAGTGATCCTGGTGTTGACAGGTGTGATGCTCTTAAGTTGATAATCTTTTGTGGCTTCCTTGTACAGTTCGAGTGGGATCATATTGTGCATTGTGCTCCCATGTCTGGCTGAAAATAAAGAAAATTACCTGACTCAAGTTTCAAGGTCACCAACTGCAAGAGTCATCTAGATTAACTTTTGACATTCAAATATCTCATCTCCACTTCATTGTCCACAGCTTTAGTTTTCTTGCAGTTTTCTTTGTCACATCACTAGTGCAACACTTGATGGCAAAATGCGATAATTTTCAGCACTTCTGGCATTTCTTTGGTAGGTGGGGCACAATTCTTTGCTGTTCGTGTCATGTTCTTTCCTATAGTTTCTACACTTGTTTAGGCGTGTGTTGCTGCATTTAATTTTCATTTCTTTGGGTTGGAACCTTTTCTGGACATCTTTTCCTTTATACAGACAGTGTGCTGACTGGCACTCCTGCATTGTTCTCTACAACTTTCATTTGCTTCTGTGTGCGTTCAGAAGCCTGCAGATCTGTTTTCTGAAACATCAGACTGATCTCTCTCAGCAGGAGCTCCCTGACCTTGTCACGAATGCCAAACAAAAAAGCGATAATGAAGAATTTTGTCTGGCATTATATTTCAAAATTGCAACTCTTTGTGATCTTCCTAAGTTCAGTACAAACTGCTCATATCTTTCCTCTGGCTCCTGAACATATCAATTGAAACAATAGCATCAAAAGTAAATGTTCCGGCAATTTTCACAACACGTATTTCTTCAACACTGACTTGGTTTTCGATGCATCTCCCATATTAGTCCAATTGAAAGTCTGCTACACATGCCATGTTTCTTCCCAAATAATGGTGACTTGCACTGCCTGATCTTCTATATCAAGTTCGTGGCAAGTGCATAGTTGGTCTGTGCCAACAGGAATTTTTTCCACTTCTCAGCTGCATTTGGATCATGGATTTCAAGCAAAGACGGTGACAGCAAAACAAATCCAGTAGCCATGTTCACAAACAGAACAAATTGTCAATATGTTTCATCACATTGTGCACTGTTTTTTTTATACATGATACAATCTTTAAATGATTGGGATCGTTTTAATGATACATCTATTGTTTAAATGATGACATAAGATAACTGAACATAATTGAATTATATTTAAACTACAATTATGGTAGTATTTTACCTTTAGAACATGTCTACATCCGGAAAATATATAATATACAGTAAATCGGTTCACTGTAATAAAAACAGTTCATTTAAGATAATTATTATAGCCATTATGGTCATTGTCATTGCAATAAAATACTCAGAGGCCAGTCTTAAATGCCAGCAGCTCAATTAAGAAATTTGCCGAATGGAAATTTTTTCACTATGAAATGCCACAATTTTAATTAAAACGTATCCCCTTTAAGACAAAAAATCCTGCAAGTGAAGTTTAGACTCAAGTGTCAATTATGAAATTAAAAATAATTAGTTTTAATGTTGTTTTTGACCTAACTAGTACTTCCTGCTTTTTGGTTTTGTGGAATGTTTTAAAAGGAAAGCTCTGCTCGTAATATGGCATTCATCTGTCATTGCTTTAAATCGAAATCATCAAACCAGTGCAAAATGAGATGAAAACTTTCATGTATAACATGAATGAACATAAAAATTAGTGTTGATCTACAACTTTTTAAATATAACTACAAAACATACAGTTCATTAATATATTGCATCTGAGGTTTTCATTCTGTTTAACTTTAGAATACGAATTGTCCTTGTGAATATAATCAAAACCGCTCTTTGAACTAAAGAACTTATGATCAACCCTTGTTGTGCACTGCTATGCTATGTACAGCGATTGTCAGCATTGTTTTTCATGCATAAACTACAGGGAAAGTGAAAGTTTGTTGTTTTTAAAACCCAGAAAAGTTTGTCCAACTTATTAAGCCGAGTATATTACCAATGCCTTTTTGATTCATAAAAATTACATTTGAAGCAGTAACAAAAATTTACTTAGAAGATTGATCGATATTTTTGATGAGACTTGGATTGCCGTGAACAAGTTTGAACCGGAGGAAGAGATAAATTTTTAGTTATTAAAAGTTACATACATATGTACGAATTAAAGCTTTGTGGCAACTTTACCATGAAAATAATATTATGGGTTTCACTATAGTAGGTTTTTACCCTGCAACTAATTCTTTCCTCAAACACAGACCTGTCAACTTTTGAGAATAAAAATGCATGAAGATTTTACTGGATATAGTGTCACCGCAAGGCACCACCATGTTTGGCACCAAGGGTAAAATTTTGAAAATTATATCCCCCTGAATGGCTAAAAACACCTTTTTCCCATTTTTCTTCAAGCATCTTGACCTTTCAACACAATGCCATTTTTGCTGTACTCGTCCGCCAAATGACTGATAGCGTCATGTTAAATGTCACGGAAATCTTACACAAAAACACAAACTTTGCCCCAGTTAGTCGCAGAACTAGTAGCATGGAAGTGAGGATAGTCAGTCCTCTGAGTCTTTGTTTTGACTATGCATCCTTCTGGAAAATATTTGATTTTTTTGGAAAATGCATGAAAATGACCAATAAATGTTTAGGTGTGCATGATGTGTGATTTTAAAAAAATGCATGAAAAACATGCAAAATGCGTGAAGGTTGGAAGGTCTGCAAACATGTATTTCAGTTAATAAATAAAAATTGAGGTAATTCAACATTGACATCGTCTTGAAAAGTTTTTGGCTGAAAGGCCAGTATATACTGCAACAATTTTTCTATCAATCTGAAGTTTTTAATCTCACAAGACTATCAAATTACAAAACTGCTATCACTTACAAATTAGATCCAATTCAGTAATCCACAGTATGTTCATTTTACCATCTGTCCGAACGTAAACGGCAAAAGCAACCTTGTGTAATTGTGCATTGTGTGTTTCTATTTCTATCGTTTAAACAATCCAGAATCATTTAATTTAAATGGTTAGGATTGTTTTAAATGATAAAAACACACGAATAATGCACGATGACCTAAAAATAATCTCGTTAATACTTCCTTCTATATATCAGAAGTATAATAATAATTATTGTCACAATCAATTGATTTAGTTGCAGTATACAAAGGCTTGGGTTTTCATTCCTCTTTATAAGCTAGTAGGAAGCAAGAGAGAGGCTTAAATGGAGTTCATCTAAGCAGACAAACTTATCCTAATGGATGACTCGTGATCATAATTGGGTAATGGAGAACTAAGAAGATGGACGAAGGCCTTGAAAATTAGATATCTCTGGGTTAAGTTGGAAAGATAAAGGGTATGCATCTTTTATAGGGAAGAAGGTGTATGGCTCCTTGAGTTAACCCTTTCAGCCCCAGATAATTTATTGTCTAACTTCTCCTTACATAACTCAAACAAAATAGTACAACTGGTAATGAGAAACTTGGAATTGATCAAGTGGAATAAGCTGTGGAAGTTGAAAAGCCGAATTCTCCCAAACTGCTTATATAGAAAATATGGAACTCAGTTGGGAGAATTTGCCAACACTCCATTTGTCGTGTTTGGGGCTTAAGGGGTTAATCCAAATGTAGGGTTGGTAAAAACAGAGTTGGTCAGCATTCTATTAAGTGTTAACAGTATCAGAAATAGGTTCACTAGCTGGCAGGTGCCAGACACCCAGGGGGAAGGATTAGGATATCTTAAGGTGAGAAGTACAAACAGAAAGAAATGGCTGATTCAGAAGTATTGGGGGTCATTTAGAGGAGGTTTATCAATTCTGCTGTTTAGGTTACATGCCAGGGTCTTTTGTGTTTCTAATGCTGTGAGTGCTAGAAATTGTAGTACCTAGAAAAAGGTCCAGGAACTGAGTGGTGTTTAGCTGGCAGGTACAGCAAAATTATCATTGAGGCAAAGAGACAAGATACATGAGACTTTTATTCAATCAGTATTATTGTACTACTGCAAAATGTGAAAACTGACTGTGAAGGATTTAAATATTGTTAACTTAATTTTTGAGTATTATTTCTGTCTTTATTACAGTTTGGAACAAATGGTTATAAATCAAAGGAAAGAAATCAAAAAGCTAAAGTCACTTCTAACTTCGACAAAACAACCTCCCATTTATGTTTCCACAAGTTCCTCTGGATCAGGTGAAACAACCTTTGGATTGAAAACAGCAGCAACTCAGACAAGGGTAATATTACATAAGTGCTGCATAGAAACTGTAATAAAAGTCAGTTAAAGCAGCTGATAAGTGACTTGTTTGACCTTTGCTTGCAGGCCTGTATGCAGTGGCAACTTGAGTTTAAAACTTGTACTTTACTGGCGACCGGTTTCGGTTTTACAACCTTTGTCAAGCCTGTACTAACTCATTATCTGCAGTGATTTAAGAGATGTGATGGTCAAGACAAACTTCCCTAGTTTATATTGAAACTTCCTGCTATAAGGTTTACCTAATTATTAGTGACATGTACAGTTATATTTTGGAATACATATGCTGAGTTTTAAGTCTGCCATCTTGAACATAGTATTTATATAGCGCTCTGTTTTCTACTGAAATATAGTAGCACATGACACAAACATTTTTTGCTGATAACTCTTACTAGTTTATTCTCACAAAAAATTGCAGGGTGTTTGTAAAAGATTGACAGTTGACAAAAGCACCTATACAAATCACCTTGCTCAGAATCCTGAACAAGCTAGTGTGTCATCCCAGACAGACGTTTGTGGAAAAAAGACAAGCAGTTCTGGTAGTATTAGTGTGTCATCCCAAACTGAAAACACTGGAGAGGAAAGCAGTGTTTCAGATTATAAACCTATTTGTAAAGGTTGCAAAAGTAAGTGTAACATTGTAGTTAAATAATTTTTTGTTTGGTATGTATAGTTAATAGTAAAATATTAGTTTTATTACTATTGTCAAATATATTGATTATATTGTTTAACATAGAACATGTACATTTAGGTAGAATTTAAGAATTTTGAAGATTAAGTTAGTTTTTGTGTGTGTGGTTTCTGATGATATATTCAATGTTATCTTGATGTTTTTTAAATGAAAACTATATTTTATTTTTTTAGGATGTGAAACAGATAACATTCATGGTTCATGTGATGTTTTGGACAGCTCTGTGGTAAATATTGTCTAAGCAATATTGTTTAAGATAATCAAAATAATGGTTGTATAATTTTATTATAACTGTATGCATTGAGGGTACCCTTGGCCTATAAACCACTTGTGATTCACGAATCACGTGAAATTATTTGGTTATTTCACATTTCACAAAATATTCTGAATGTCGTTCATGTTCATGCAAAAATATAATTTAAAATAAATAGAGCTGGTATCACGTAAAATTTGATCTTTTCATGCACCATGGATAAATAAAAAGCCCAATGACGTGTCATGAAAAAGGTATAAGGTACCCTCTGTACAAAAGTTTTTAGGTGCAGTGTACTGTATTTTGATTGAATAAAAGCATAAAGATAATTAAAGATAATTTAACAAAAGGAAACTAGCTCTGGACCTGTTCTAATAATTATTGATGCTGGTGTTTGCAAAATATAAGGGAAAAATTTTTGATCAGGAGGAGTTCCTGATAAAGTGGTTTATCAACTTGTGCTTTGAGGGAAGATGGATGACTCTGGCAAGTTCTTAATTTAGAAAGAAAGAGTGAACTGTCTAGGGCAACCAACAGTAGAAAGATATGGATGGTTGCTTAGAGGAGAATATAGGATACGAGATTAATGGGTTTAGTTAGTGATGATGCTTTGGGTTTATTGCAGATGAAAAACAGCCATTAAAAAGCAAATGTTGACAAAAGCTCTGCGACTCGGGCAATTTTGGAAAAAATTGAAAGCACAAATGAAATTAATCCTTAATTTTATGACTCAGGAACCATGCAATAACATGTTTATGACATCAAGGGCAAAATTCTTCTTCACTTTCGCTTTTGCTTTTGCGTACTCTTCAAGGCGTTGTTCAACTTTCCTTGCTGCTGCCCACTTCTGAAACATGTTTATCCAATAATTTGTACTTTTTCTAGTATTTTCGTTTTCACTAGAAAACATTAAATCTATAATTCTGTTTTCGTCAACTTCGGCAAACCGTGAAGCCAATGTTACCAAAACAACATATTTTGCAAACCAGCGACCAATCAGCACCAAGTAATTTTGCCCTCAATTAAAGAAAAAAGCCCTCCGTCGTGAGCCAATCAGCACCGAGTAATTTTGCCCTCTATGTTATAATAAGAAAACATTCAGTTTTTTGAAGCTGTAGTTAGTGGATTGAGTTTCTGGTTGCATATGAATACACAGTGTAAGTAATTCAAAAGTAATTAGTTTTAATATATTACCCTCCCTGTCTTGTCTTCAGAGAGTATTTACTATTTTCTGCTTATGGGCTGTGATATAATTGTATTTCCCAGCGTGTGAGTCGACCCCTAATTTTAAGCAAAAGAATATGCCACATTTTGCAATGTTGAGAAAAAAAGCTCTTTAAATCAAAAAATGTTGTGAGCTAAAAAATTTTTGAAATCATGTTACTTTTTAAAAGACACACAAAACAGCAAACAATTGGAAATGACTCAATTTTTGCTATGACATAAACATTTCATAACATAGCATCACTGAAGTAATCCTTTAAACAAAGCATCTGAAATTTTTTTACTTGTTTTGAAATCATCCTTTGAAGGAGTTGTGTGACCAGCGTAAAAGTTGATGTGTATTTTTTCATCTCAAATTTAGATCTGAGAAAGTCGACTTATGCCCTGAGAAATATGGTAGATTAATTGTCAGACAGTGGGTTTGAAAAGTAGCAGAATGTCCTCATTTTCTATAAAGGTATTATTTAGACCAAAACCTTTGTACAATATTTAAACTAAATCCTAAAGCTAGAAAAATCATAAACCTTGAAGAACCTGTTGAGTGTTTGTAATAATTGTTATAATTATGATCCATATAGTTGTCAGAAACAAGTGATGAGCAAGCTGACAGTTTTGAAAAGAAGAGGCTTAAGCCATCCAGAGACATTTCTCATTCTGACAGTTTAATTGTCAATGCCCTTGAAGAGAAGTTGAAAGAGGGTGAGAAAATGATCCTTTATTCTAATCTGTATTTAAGACATTTTCATCAACATTGTGCATCATAAACATTAATTGTTAGCATATTTTACTTTTATTCTAGAATTATAGTAATTTTTTCCCTTTGATAGACATAAAAAAAGTATTAAATGAAATTGTTAGAAAAGATCATAAGGAAAGAAAGTTTGAAGTGTGTTTGGAGCAGCAGACTGATGTATTGACAGTTGTACAATGTTCAGTGATATAAAAGTGTAATCTTAACAAACTCCCATTTAGACCACAAAACAAGCTAAGCTTGCTTTTTTACAGTTAATGGTTTAGTATATACCATTCTAAGAACTAGTGACTTATTTTTATGGAACACTTCAAAAATTCACATTCCACAATTACAAGTGAAAAGTACCCGGAGTTTTTCTATTGCCTTGAAAATTGAATATATTGTGTAATTAATGGTAAAATCTTTGTTTGAGTACAGTATGTGAAGTTATTTTATTGTAAATGTTTATTTACAAGAATTTGCTTTTAGAGTTTGAACCATGTACACTTAGTTTGTGGATTAATGAACATTCATTTTCTTATTTACAATTACATGAATATATAAGCTATGAAATTTAGATTTGGGTTGTAATATAAATTATAATTAAAAGTTTTAACATGAATACACTCTTTCAGAGCTACTTCTAGCTTTAGGTAATGGTTACAAAAATAATTATGTAATTCATAATATACTAATTGCTACAAGTAAAGACAGCTTTCATTTGTTTTATTTGTTTTAACAGCTTTGGAGAAAAATGCACAGCTTGAAAAGCAGATTTCAGTTCTCAGTAGAGAACTCTGGGTAAGGTTAATAACTTACTAGTGGCACCACAATTAACCAAAATATTAACCCTTGTCCTGCTAAAAGCGATTTCACCTAAACTAAGAATGTCCTAACTTCTGAACTACATTGAAATCCTATAAAGTGACCATTCATTTTATTTGTCTTTAAAAGTAGATTCAGAAAATATTCATTGTTTCAAAAAATTCTAAAGTTGGCAAGTTTTTAAGAAATTTTGCATTTTTGACTTTTAAAACCTCAGCAGGAAAAGGGTTAAGAATTTTTTTAAAATCATTGTAATCATGGCAATTGCTCGCAGTAAATCAATGTCAATTTGAGACAAAGGAAAAAAGTTCTGATCAAAATATTTAAACCAGCAAATTGCTTTCATCACTGAAAATTTCGCCATTGTATATTTTGCAAACATACATCACAATAACTGCTAACCCCACAAATCGTCGTTTTTGCTCAGCCGTTAAAAAATCACCACCATAATCATAAGTTTGGCTCACTATAGCAGTAAATTAGTATATCGGCACCTCATTGTCACCATTATATCACTGTAACCACTGCATGCAGATGATTGCCATTATCTGCTCAAAGAAGTTCATGATCATGTGACTGGCATCATCATCTCACCTCACTTTAACAGCCTCTATCATCATGAACATCACAGTTATTTTTGTTTTGTTTTGTTTTTTTGGGGGGAGGGGTTAGGCTGAGAGTTCTGTTAATTTATTGAAACTTAATATTGTTAGAATTCTGAGACTAGCAAGTTCATCATAAAATAGCTTTATCTTGCCACTGCTATCAAAGGAGGTTGAACTGGAGTATACGCCATCATATATCCTCCATAATCATGTTTTTCTGATGATTAATGCTTTTGTCATCAATATTTTTCACATGAGTTAACTTTAAATTTTTTTTTTTTTTTGCATTGATTCTAAAAAAAACAATTCACTCAGCTTATGAAGAAATGGTTTCACAATTATGATAACTTTTGTTCATAAGTTTAATTACAGTGATTATTTTTAGGTATTACGAAGAAAAGTATCAAGCCAACAGGTTTGTATGGTGTTAATATTTTCTTTGTTTTCTAAACATATTTTAATTTTGCCTACTACTTTCTTACAAAGTTTCATTTCATTTTTTCATCTGTTTTAAAACTTCACCATCAAACATTACCTCATTGAAAGAGAAGATATCAATAGCATATTCTTGTTAGTTCTAAGTACACTAGCTGGAGCTTTAGCTATAATGTAAGAACTTTGTATTAGCTTGTGTATGTCATCTAAACTTGTGAATACCTTTTCAGGTGCATCTTAAAGAGTTACTTTCTTATTGTTCATACATAAAAGTTAAAAATTCTAATGAGGCCTAAAGCTACTGTTAAAAGATCTAAGTTAAAATAGTTAAAAGGCATTGTTATCTAAGTTAAAATAGTTAAAAGGTATTTTTATCTCCCCTAGTCCTTTGTCATATTATTTTAGCATTCCCTTTTGTTTCTACAGTTCGGAACTTTATAATTATATAGAGATTACTTCATGGAAAGCGCGCGCGTATGGGATTTTCACACAAGCTGGTGATGTATCTGAATTCGAACGAGTGAACGCAGCAAACGAGTGAAATTTCTGATACAAAACCAACGAGTGCTCAAAATCCCCCACAAAGTGCTTTCTATGCTGTAATTTATTTATTTAATACATACCATGAGATTTTATTGCTTTTATACTCCAAAACTATCTTTTTGTATGTTTAAGAGCATCTGTTTGGGATTCCAGAAATGTACTTTTTAAGGCATTTCGCTTATTCATATTCTCTAAAAATGAATAAAAAAGAGAGCTACATCAATTGCATGGGGGCCGCCATATTGCCCTGACGTCTGACGTCACAACGTCAAATTTTCAAAAGAATCAGCTCTGTTGCCTTG
>JAOEHV020208168.1:0-13124 GCA_025447995.2 Isaurus tuberculatus | reverse complement strand
GAGGCTCAGATTGGCCGAAAATTAAGAACAATTTAAGAACAAGCTCAGGCTGGGGCTGAAAAAAAGTGAAAATGTTTTTAGTTGAAACTTTTCTGAATCTTGTAATTTATGTTCGCTATGTAGTAAAAACACAGAAGTAGCGTTTCTCATTTATTATTATATCTACCATTGTCACAAATGATACATATATTCATGATTTCTCATCATTTCAAACCGCTCACAGAAATAAGAACAAATTGAAGCTGAAGCAGCTAAAAAATTAAGAACAATGAGCCTCGGAAAAATAAACTGGTTCTTATAAAAAAAACGTGCATAATGCTTAGAGTTTCTGTCAGGCAATCATTAATTACAGAATCAACTCTTATTTTACCAAAATATTTTTTAGGTTTTTAAAGACAAATTGAGCGACTGAAGAAAAGTCCTAATTTATAAGAATTTTTTTTGTACAAAATACTTAACAACTTTTGAATAAACATGGAATTGCGTCCGAGAGTAAACACAATATGCAATCTAGAAAAATCGAGGTTGAAAACTTTTACGATCATTGTTGTAAGTATTGTACGTATATTTACGTATCCTACTGATGGTTAAGCCATTCGTCAGATGAACGCAGTTTTTTATAAGAATGAGAGGCTGAAAAATTCCAAAACTTAAAAAAATGGTAAAAATGCCTGGGCGCCAACAGCCAAGGAACGGCAAAGAAGTTCTCATTTTTTTTAATTGCAGAAGTTAATTCAGAAATGCAGGAACATGAATCTTAAACGGCAGCCATCTTATATTTTGGTATGGTGGAGAGGATAGAAACAACTGTGCACTCGATATTTTCATGTAGACTAAAAAACAACTGTGGCTGAAATTCTTGGACTATAGAATTTAAAAACCATTCTCTCTGGCCAAAAATTAGCTGTCTATTACAAGTATTATAAGAGTTTATTTTAATATAAATTTGATCTTCTTCGTTAAATTTAGTAAGGCTAGAAAAAATGAAAACATACGAAGTTATAATCTTGAACATACGGCGGGATAGGTTGTTCGTTAAACACTTATTACTCATCCGCTTTGAAACTAATGGCGGAAATAAAATTATTTGGAATTTCTAAGGTTGTCCATATACCTCAAAAATGAATCGAAACTACGCCAAGCAAATCAATTTTTTGACAAGACTTTTTTTATCGAAACTGCGAGACAGTACATGCTCCAGCATCATATGCAACTAATATAACATTTGGCGTTTACAAAATGGCCTGATTTGTATGTAATTTTCCGTATTTATGATTTGACCTGAAGGCTTCTTCCATACGTCAAAATAAACGAGATCTTAATCGCTAACTGTTCCATTTCTGGATAAACTCTGGCGAATCTATATGTTGTAATGTTTTAAGAAGTTATAAAAGAAACAATTTGATATGAAATAGTGGAATGGGAAAAAAAATCCTCATTATAAATGTTAGGAGAGAAACTTTATATTTTCAGAATGTATTTGCAAACAATACAGATATTTTCAGCCACAAGGCATAACTGATAACCAATGAAGTTGTAAAACAAAATTAACGTTCCGGCTGATTTTAGGCCTGATTATAAGAGATAAGACAACTACAATTTCCTTTGTTTTGCTGAATAGTGCTTGGTTTTCAGATTTTTAGCATTTTTTTTATGAAGAAAATTATATTTTTCTCTAAAACTATTTTTACCAAGCAGAGATAGTCATTTTGTCTTTTCAAAGTTTTTTTAAATTTAAGATCAAATAATCTTCAATGAATTATGTAACATTTTTAGGTCGATCGAGAATCTTTCACAATATTTTCTCCATTTTTTATTCCTTTTCTCTTTCTTTGCGCTTTAATTCTTTTTAGAAACAAATCTCATGCAAATTTGGGAGTTTAATTTTGAACATTACTAGATCTCCTATAGCGTTCTTTGGAAAACACCATTGTGTTTATGACGAGCTTTAATTGAAGGAAAACTTGGTGGAACCTTTTAAAAGCGCCCCAGGAATGAACAAAATCCGTATCACACCCTTCGAAAAAAACTGCTCCATGCAGAAGAAAAACTTGCACTTCTCTCAATCAACTTTTGAACGAAAAAAAGGACTCTGCATGTAGAAGGATCTCCGGGACATTATTTTATATAGGAAGTTTTCGAAAAGCAAGACAACGATAACAAACGGAATTTCATTAATCAAGTTGAACAACTAACCCAGCCCTCTTGGGTTCTTGCTAAAAAGCTGAGGTTATGAATTTTTCTCGTGAAAGCAACTCGACGCTTGAAAGCACGTCCAACAACAGTAAATGTACCAGACTATGCGAGTTATGCCTTACAATGAAAGGGAGACCAATCCAAAACAATGCACCTGATTTTAGTCAGGTTGAACACAATGCAAGTGAAGAACTCCAAGGGAAAGAATGTAACTTCCGTGACAAAGAAGAACAGATTGCAGAAGTTGCAAAAAAGCTGGCAGAGATTGGTGACGCCATCTATTATTCACGTAAAAGTACGTTTCCAAGGAGATCTTCTTGGATTAGCAACTTTTTTAGCCTTCAAACTCATGACGATCTTCTCAGCAAGAGAATCTTAACACGCAAGCGTTTAACGGATTTGGAGGAGAGTGTTGGTGTGATGTCTGGTCACAATAAGGTGAAGATTTTTGCAAGACAGCTAGCTTTGGTGGCTGATTTGTTGGACCGAGAAAAAGGCCAAAACTGTTAGTGTTAAGTATTAGAACAATAAGATCATTGTTTGAAATTTTTTTCTAAGAGATTTTAATCTGGTTAAAGAACCTGAAGATAGTCAAGTCGACCGAAAACGTGTTTTAGTGCTCTCTCACTTTTAGCCTTATCCATTTCAAATTATCTTTATGCCGGGAAAATCCAATTTTTAACATAAGACTTTTGGTTTATAACTATTTTGTGTACGCGGCACCAATACTGCCTTAATAATATATCAACACTTTTAAGTGAATACTCAATCCATTCCTTTATAAAAAAAACATTTACTTGTTTCGTTTTTTCAGTTTTCCCTTTACCAACAGTCGGTATAGACCTCTAGAAGAGTTTTGCTAAGTGTTGTCATAATTTACAATTCCAAGCAGTTTCCTTTTTAATCGCTGTAAACAGTTATCTACATTTTTAATCAAGCAATAAAAGATGAACAATATACAAAACTGTCTAAAATAATTTATTTCCAACACTTCAGTCTATGACAGGCGTTTGCAAGGAGTAAGAGCATAAATCATTTCCAACTCACAATTCTTTTATCTCCTTCCGTTAATTCATTACGGTTCCTAATTTTCCTAATTTCAATTCTAATCTTAGCCCTCACTTTACCCACTAGTGCCCCCATATTTTCAAATACATTCTATTGAGAACACAAAAAGCAAACTAACTTGCTTTCACACATTACAATGAATCGTTAAGAAAAACTTTGAGCTCTTATAAATAACCTGAGGCAGTCAATAGACTACGAGCAGCCATGTTGGTGTCCAAAACAAAATTAATTGTCAAAGTTCTTTTGTCGAAGTTCAACCAACATGGCCGGTAAGACAAAAAATGAAAAACCATCATTTCAATGAGGCTCCAAGTATATTAAATAGACATCGAATAAAACAAGTCGTGGAGAACAGACGCTAATGCTATAGCATTCTTTGCTCTCCACTACAAAATTCTGGTTATTACTTATACACTACACACAATAATCCGGACGATTAATGGGCAAAGTGACCCCAGTAATTAACAAATTACATTCAGTTGTTGCACTTCCCCAGAGCATCGCTTAGCATCGCCATGTCTCCTTTGATGTCACTGGCTAATTTAAGAATCTGTTCCTTGGAATCCAGGACTTCAACGGTTTCCGTATACGGGTTATAACGAACGGAGAAGGGCCTGGGGATCTTTGTGGCAAACTCCCTGTAAAAGGTTTTCAAAGATGTAAACATATATTTGTTAATTGTTGAAGAGAACCATTCCAAAGAAAGTGATATTTAAAGAATTTTAATTTTGTAAACAACAAAAATCTCTTGGTCTTGATGTAATCGTAACAGGGCTTCTTTTATTCAACAACTTACCGTTTTTCGTATAAACCAAGACGTTAAATTCTGAGATTGAAATTCTTTGTAATCGGCTGTCTATCTTTGTTAGAATATCAATAGGGTTCGTACTATTTCAACCCTAAACTAACATGACTTCTTTCATGATTATTCACAATTTCTACCGACGTAGCGACTTTCATTTTTTAACAATTCATTAAATCTATCATTTTTCTCTCTCCTTGCAGAATAATCAAGGTAAATAAGGAGAGAAACAGCTTTTTTCTTCAAGTACTTGATACAAGCATCCACGTACTGCCTATACTTGTGATTATCACTCTAACCACATTCCACAAGTTTTAAGCTTTAACTGTTCTTACGTACCTGGAAGAACATTGTAAATCCTTTGTTCAAAATTGCTACTGTTTGATAGGTCTATTTTCAGTAGTCATTTAGAAGAGAAAATGTGTTTTTCTTTTCAAACTAATATTTCCACTCGCGGCCTCACTCGGTTTTGATATAATACAAAAACTTGGGAATGTATATTAAATACATTATCGAGCTCTTAACCTAAAATAATCTCTTTTTACTTACCTCACTTTTTCCCTTGCAGACTTGAAACTTTCAGCAACAAAGTAAACCGGTTGGTAGGTTGTGATAGGGTATTGCTGGACACTAGTCTTTTCCGGTTCAAAAGGCTTTATTTCCGGTTTGTCAGTCAGGCAGTACTACACATGGAAAAAAGTTAATAAACAAAATGATGAGAACACATAACATATTTTACACGAAAAACTTTTTGGCAGCTGAGGTCTACTTCCTTCTGTGTTAAATGGTGCAGAATATAACACCGATGAAATTCCAGGATTTCTCCAGTGACGAAATTTTGGTATCCAGTGAAGATAACATTTTTATCTTTCACAGTGTGAAGATATCATGGTTGCCATGATTACTTCAGTCTAGCCAGTAGAGGAAATTACCATCACATCATCGCGCGCGTTAACCTTTTTCATTCACAAATCAGTCGTCTTGAATAAAAAGAAAAAAAAATTAAATCGTTGTCCTGGTATTTCATTGGTTTCTATGTAATAAACAGAATATTATAGTCCGCATTTAGATACTAATTTAATCTTCTCATGCTCAAGTCGATATCTCACTCGTTCATTGCGCTCACTCGTGAGATATCGACTTGAACACTCGAAGATAAAATTTGTATCCACGTGCGGGCATGTAATATCCTCTATATTATCATCATCATCATCATTATTATAATTATTATTACTATTATCATTATTATTTCACTGAGGTTAAACCAACCTGTAGCTCTCCATAAGATGATAGCAAACCAGCACCGTACGCCTTCTTCTCTCCGCCCTGTTGACATACTCCAAACTCAACAGTGAACCAGTAAAGCTACAAAGGTGTTCAAAACAAAAAGAAACATTAATACGTCTCAGTTCATTTTTGCTGCGGTTTAGGTCATTCTTGTTGTATCAGAAACGCTACTTCATCGCTAGCCGCGTAGCATTAAACTGCACCAGATTGAGCGGTTACTATAGCACTATCACTAAAGCTAAATCCTTTTACGAGCCTAATGGCCCACTGAAGCCAGCGCTTATCTCCGGTTTCCGTACTGTTAAGCGGATGAGAGTCTTTGACTCCCCCCGGCCAGGACACTAATCCATCGCAGGTTAGCTCCCAGCCGAAGCTGGTACTCATTTCCCGACCCCGTAAGGATGGAAAGCTGAGTAAGCTTTGGCGGTAAAGAAAGTCACACAAATGTTCAAATTTCGGCAGAGCCGAGGAATCGAACCTGGTACCTTGTGGTCAGAAGGCAAAGATCTTTAAAACAACTGCACCAACCACGTCGCCGTATCACTAAAATTAGCAAAAGCTTTACCAATAAAACTTGCATCAGCACTGTCAATACTACAAAGAGTAACTGTGTACATAGCGTCGTTGCTAAACAACCATGTTAGTGACAAATTCAGTCGCAGTAATCGTTGAAAGTCTTAAGTGGCATTGATTTTTATCCTTACTGTCGCCAGTTTGACAATCCACTCATCCGGGGCTCCAAGTGACGCCAACCCAATCTCCTGAGAGAACTGGGCGAAGTCTGGGTCGGCAAACAGAGGGGCGTGTCCTATTAGTTCGTGGCACACGTCTCTGAAACAAAAAGGTCAGCGGTAAGTGTTTGGAAGCAACTGAACAAAACTGTCTCTAATGAACAAAACTTTTAGAGAGAGGGAGAGAGAGAGACAAAAGTGTTAAAAACTGTTCGAAGTATATTTGAAAAGAAGATGTGGGAAAAGGTAAATTTTGAAGAAATAGAGGGAAAAGGCCACACCAAAGCTGTTTATTGAAAATTTAGGTTAAAAGACATTAAAGAGAGATGAAAACGGATTAAAACAATCAAATGTGACAAAAAGACAGATTTTAAAGGAACAAGACCGAGTATTTACTCGTTTTACTTTTAAAAATGATAACTATACATCCATATCAAAATCTATTTTAAAGTTAGCGCTAAAACCTTTTTTGAGCCTAACGTTGGCTTAGTGGTTATCACTCACGCCTCCCACCACTACGGACCCAAGTTCGAATCCTGGGATTTGCACGTGGGTTGAGATTTGTCGATCGCAATCTGACTTCGACGGTTTTTCTCCGGGATCTCCTGTTTTCCTCCCTCCATAGAATTTACTTTATCGCCAAAATCTGTGTCGTCGACCGCTTAAACATTAGCCTCTGGCTAGGGAGATTGGGCAATCACTCCCTGCGCGTAAAGACGTTAAATAAAGTATTATTTATCTAGTACATAGTCAAACTAATTTTATACTTACTATTATTATTGTCATTATCAATGTTATTATTTTTCTTACTGTCATTACTATTGATTTTGTTATAAATGATATTACAAAACAGGAGTACGTATTTAAGTGAGACAAAAATTATAAACATAAACTCGTTTATAATCTTGGTAAACTCGATCACAAAAAGCACTCACGGTTCAGGAGTGTACAGGGGCCGCGAGCTGTGTCTGATGTATTGTGTACTGTGGAACACACGAAAGGCAAGCCCTGCGAGGAAATCACGTGATGACAATAGACCAGCCACTGGACGTAAAGTGAATCCCGTACACTCTGCAATACGTAATACAAATACGTGATTTAATCAACTCAAGGTTCAGGCCCGTACGCAGGGGGGGGTGCGCGGGGTGCACCCCCCCCCCCAACGACCGTAAAGGTCCGCAAAAGTCCACTCGATTATAAAAGTAATGAATAGATATATATCTTGGATACAATAACTTCGGCAATCTGGATTCCGCCATTAGCTCACATTTTCATTAACCCTTGAGATAACGATGAAACATATTTGCTTATGAAAACATTGTGACCAGCAGAAATAACTTTTTTCTCTTATTTTCCAAGCCTTTTTAAGGAGAGGAAAATGTATCCGAGGTTTGGGGGGGGGGATTGGTCCCAAAATATTTTGCTAGCACCCCCCTAGCAAAATTCCTGCGAACGGGCCTGAGGTTCAAATGTTTTAATTATCACCGTAAGTTAGAGAGTAGGTAAGGTGACGTTACGAGCGTTAGCACTTAGTCAGACCAGCTTGGTCTTCTAAGAAAGGAAGTATATTAAATTTTTACCCCAACATTAATAATATTAATTATTTTAATGTAATAACCCTCTATCTAACTTTAACTCCAGATCACAAAGGTGTTTACCAGTTTTATTTTGCGATATACTGGACAGGTTTTATCTTTACAGGGTTCAGATATTAGATATTTTTGAGAGCCTGTCTCACCGCTGTGTCTATGATCGAATCATTTTCTTTGTTACGTGGGATGAGCTTCGAGAGTTTTCTCCAAACACTCCGGTTTTCTTCCCTTCCAACAATTAATGCTGTAATATCGTATTTGATTTGTGTCGTTATGTCTGGAGGCCTGTAAGGTTTTACTTGGATACTATGTACCTGAATCACACAGGGACCACACAGGTTAAGAACAGCGAGAGGAGTCTTCAAGTGCCTTTTATACCAACTCACTGACTTTATGCTGCACCCTCAAAAGGAGAGCAATCAATGAACCATTTCTTACTTCTTATTTATAACAACTAACCTTTGAGAAATCTTGAAACGTCTTCCCCTTGAGGAATGTTACCGAGCCTGAAAAGAAAACAATAATTATTACAGTCAAAAAGATTTTTTTAAAATTTGATGGAGATTTTAAAATACACAACGAAAACTTGTCCTTTGTAATATTGATTGTCGTTGTCCTGTTTCATTGATTCATCAATGGAGGGAGTTTAAAAGATATTTTTTTGAGGTAAATGTAAGAAACAAAGTGAAATGTAAAGTAATTTTTTTTTGGAAGGGGAGGGGAGGGAGGGAAGTGTTAAAGGGGGATGGCTACGGGAAACTTTCCCCTCAATCCCACTTCTGGCAGCTAAGGCCTACAGCAGTGACCTTTTAGTCTCAGGGATGCTACAAATCCATAAAGCAAAACTTTTCACATTTAAATTCTGATATAAACTAACCTATAACCACAATTCTGCACCAGCAGTGGCCATACATGGTTATGTTCTCTACACGCATGCGTGGGAAATAGTTTGGTCAGCTCGCTGAAGATGGTATCCCTGTGAATATAACCAAAAACAGTAAATAACTGACTGATACAGTATCAAGATGTACAAATGCAAGGAATATTTTAACCTGGGGGTGTCAAAACTGGGAACATTAACAATCAGTAAATTTAAATTAAGTCAGAACACGAGCTTTCACTGTTAAAATAAATTAGGAAATACTGTACCATTGTAGATAACAATCAATTCTTTGTTTTCTCGAAATGTGAGCTTTGGACACGTGGTTAAACTAATACAATGAAATTTTGGTTTTGGAAGTTTTTGCTTCTTTTTCTTCTTATTTTTGTCAGAGTTTATTATCACAAGCAATGGTACTCATTGCTAACGATGGCTTTTGGTATGGCAAATTTCATCAATTGAAGAAATGGATTTGTAGTACAGTACATCTATTAGGAGTCGGCAATCCTCAAATGTAACATCAAGTTATAAGACAAATTTACTTTATGTCAATTAAGTCAAGATGATTTAGATAACATTTACTAGAGTGAAATAACAATAGTTACTAAAACATTTTTGACTAAAATTTAAGTAAAACTGACCATGTCTTGATCTCCTCTTCTGTGTACTTGACACGTGGAAATGGTTGGCCACTTCGTTAGACAAAGGGATGGAGTTAGTAAACAGTAACTACAACATGATCTAACTAATTCAATGGGCAGGGTGGAGTAAATATGCACTAATTAATATATTTATCTACTTCAATAACCATAGAGGGATTGCCTCAATCACATAACAATAACTATGTAATTGTGGTCAACTACAACTACACTCTGATAAACACTTTAACAGAGGAGGTTGCATGGTTTAATGAAAAACTAAATAAATTTAGGTGGTCAACTCATTGGCCAAGGAGTTGTGTCAGCAAGTACAAACAGGGGGTAAATTTAGTAGATCCTATAAAGACCAAATGGGCCGGTCATTCTATGGGCCTTCCAGTAAACAGCCATTTGGAGCCCTAGCTTAACCTCTTAATTTGCAGGCAACTTACACCTACAATATTATGCTGCCACATTGCCTTTTGCTTTGCAATCCTAAACAGCTCACTGGCAATTTCAGCATTCCTCAACCTTTTCAACTGCACTTTAACATTTCCATGACTCATGCGACCGCTCTCCCAACTTGCCTTTTTGGCCAAACATTATCCAAACTATATGTTCTTTTGAACCAAAACTCTGCCAGGATTTAGTTATTATAAGAGGGTGAAAGATTTGTTTATTTTTATTGTTCAAAAGAAAACTACTTACTATTTATAGTTAATCGCAATGTCTGCAAACTCTTTCCTTCTTGCCCTGTAAACTGGATCAGTGAATCCCTGAAGAAAAACAAAAGTTGAAAAAATGTGTGCAATATGAGTAACTGTTAATTCATATTTACACAATTCTTACCATTTTTTCAACCCCACCTCATCATCATCATCATCATCATCACAATCATCATCATCATCATTACTAACACAGAGGCGGCGGCAGCAAATTTTGATTGGGGGGTCAAGATTTCAGGCGCCTAAGGTGTCTGACAGCGAGTGCTACAGGTGTGAGAAAGCTAGGGGGTCTGGAGCAAACTCCCCTGGGAAAGTTTGAATTTTCAACCCCTCTGAGATGCTATTTCCTGCATTTTGAGACGTAAATTTTGATTTTACCTCAAGCTAAGTTTAATGCCCCAACTACAGTTTTGTCTACGAATTTGAACATGATTTTTTTTTGGGGGGAGCAAACCCTTGCCCCCCCTCCCCCCATGCTGCTGCCACTGTATCACTACCACCATCCTCATGACCAACGTTCCTTAATAATTACACAGATGAATGCTTTCACCTATTGCAACTTCTCTTCTACTTCATCTTCATCATCATCACCATCATTAGGAATCATAACCATTATTACTATGATCATAACTACAATCATCGTCAAGTCCATTTATTATCATTATCATTATCATCATCACCACCACCATTATCATCACCAACATGACAAGATCACCATAATCACTGCCAACACCATTGTTACAATCATCACCAAATTGAAAATCAAAATCATTAATTACCATCATTATGTCTGTCATCTGCACCATCATAATTATCATTATCATCATCATCATGTTCACCATTGTTAGATCATGCCATCACCACCATTATGCCATAATTACTTTGATTCATTATCACCAACACCATCACCATCACTCCCATCCCTACCATTCATCACCAACACCATAATCATCACTATCATTTTCATCATCACCAAAACCACTGGTCATCATCACACTATCATCATGATTATATCATCACCATCACATGTAATTATCTTATCATCATTACTTGTAGCCCTGTTTGTTAAACGGTAAAATAAACAGAATGTACACTCACTGGATGGTCAGAATCAAGTTCAGCACCATAACTGAGCACTCTTTCAGCAAATTTGTCCAGATCAGAAATGCGTCGTGGAAACCATGGCACTGCAAAACAAATAAAATGCAAACATGATAAAAACCACAGAGCACAAATAAACATAGAACCAACAAATTCTGTAACGTGGACTAAAAGAAAAAAAAGCAATTAGATCATTATTAAAAACAAGTTCTCCAAAGTCAATTAGCAATTCAATTTTTTCATAAATGAACAAAAGTCCCTTTTTAAAATACTCAATCTTGACAAAAACAATTTGACCCTTAAGTTTGGGAAATGAATGCAGTTATTATTTTATTTCTAAAACCTTGCCTCTGGCAAGGGAATCACTGATTTATATAATATCAAAATTTTATAATTGAATTTGACATTTATTTTGTCAGAGAAATAGTTTTAAGACAGGGATCCAAAGCTCGTGTTTCAAGAAAAAGAAGAAGTAATTAATAATATTTGTTTAATTGAAATGCGCTCATAAAGAGAATGTGACCTTTCAATGGACTAGAAACATATTACATATGAGGCTGTTGAGATTTTCAAAAATAAAGACATGAAATTAGAACTTCTATGGGAAAAGAAACATTTAAACAACTTTACATTTTCACATGGAAACCTGTGTACAGGTCGTTTGGAAGTTGTTTGAAAAATAGACCCACTCATGTGAACGACTTGCTCAGTTGTCTCAAAAATGGTCCCACTCGTGCAAACAAGTAGCTAAGTCATTTGACACAATTTGCTCATCTGTTTGATGATCATGTGATAATCGTTTGTAAACCTGTTTCACGGAAAGTTGTTAATGTTCCTTTTCCCATAGAAGGTCACAATTGACTCACCCCTTTTGGGTGTGTATGCATGCATATGTGTGTATATTATGCAGGTGAATAGGTGCAGTTAGAAAGATATTAACCTTTATATATTCAAACAGTAGTGCTAGCTATACAGTGCTAAACAATCACAGTGCTATATGTAAGCAAACTCGAAGAACCAACATGCATATATGTCAGTACAGTAGAGTTAAATCTGGCTTGAGTTTTTATACAATATTACTTGTTTTAGTAAGTAAATCTATAGCTGCTCTATAGGTAATACTATTTTAAAAGTTTTAATAAAAATAAAAGTGTCTTCTTTTTAGTGATAAAAATAACTGAGTTAGGCCTAAAATTTATCAAGTACATAATAAATTATAATGTATGAATATTTTATAGACTTATAAAAGATGGATATGTATACAGAGGTGTGATATGAATCATTTGTGATTCATAACTTAAATTCAAATCATAAATTAATGATTTTATATCAAGTAAGAACTTGCAAGGCACCTTGTTTATGAACAGTTACAGACTCAATGATTGTTAGAAATATATTCTTTAGTTTTAGTATAGTTTTCGCTAAAAATATTCCAAGTTCATTAATCATTTTAATTTTTAGCATTAATTTATTGAGAAAATCTGCAAAACAGGTTATAGCTGTTCAAACAACTTAGAGCTATATCATTTTATGCACTTTTTTATCAGATTATTTATAAATATCGTATTTACCCACGTATAATACACACCCCAATTTTTGGGTCCATTTTCAGTAAAAATTAAAAATTGAATAAAAAAACATGGTTCCGCATATAATATACACCCCAATTTTGAAGGCGATTTTAGAGTGAAAAAAGTGGGTATTATACGCGGGTAAATATGGTATATGCCAATCAGAAACCAACCTTCTATGCATGTTATAAGTATTGGGTGGGTGGTCAAGACTAAGCAGATAAAATATGGCAGCAAAGATAATTGTTTGGACAGTAGGGTCCCAAAAGGTGTTACGTATTCCACATTAAATTATAGTAATTTTTTAATTCAGGGTGGTTTTAGTTTTGTTTACAATGATATGTGTATAGAGTTAGAATTGAATTAAAAAAAGTAAATTTCAATAGTTTAAAACTCATTTATTTTTAATAAGATTCGGATTCACTACAATATATTATATAATCAAATACAGTAGGTGCCGCTTAATATGACCACCTTGGGACCAGACCATTTTGGTCATAATATCCGAATGGTCATAAAAACCGAAGTCGCCA
>JAOEHV020208066.1:0-13127 GCA_025447995.2 Isaurus tuberculatus | reverse complement strand
GGTAATAGGACTTCGTGTTCGTCCAATTCTGTCTGTTATCATTACTTGTGATTAAACAAATTGGATTCGCGCTCATCAAATTTTGTTAATCACGCGTAATGATAACAGACCGAATTGGACTCCACTCAGTCCTATTACCATTACATATTGTTAAGATTGCTGAACTTGTTTTACGGTGGTAAATCACGAGTGGCTAACAACGCAAGTAAATGTTTTATTCAGTCTAATTCAATAGAGTGTTTTTCGACTCAACATTCTGGGTGTTTTTGTTTGTATATTCGACGAGGTTGGGTATTGGTATTGCAATGGATCGCACGGGTTAAAGTTTTTTTGACAACCAATATTTACGTTTGATTTTAGAGCAAACCTTTTGCCATCTGGCGCTGGATTTTGAACAAACTTTGTTGCTTCCATCATTTAAGTTTTTAAAATCTCGGTAAAATATTGAAAGTGATAAACATAACTAAAATAATCGTGTTTTTCATCAGGTTGGAATTCCGTTCCCAAATGTCAAAGACATACAGGTACTGCTATAGGAAATAAGATAGCTTGGTCGACACTGAACTCGGTTTATTTCAAGTTTTACTGATCAAACTTTGAATATAAAGTAACCTAGTTGTAAACTTGCCCTCTGTAAACGAAGATTTGTTTTAAAGAAAATTGTATTAAACCAATCAGATTTTTTGACACTCGAGGAGGTTTTTTCCTTTGTTTAACCTTTCAAGTGTTTATTATTGAGTTGAATCTGTACGATGTTATTGCGGTACTTGATATTTGTGTTAGTGCTATAGGATTCTTACAAACAAATGTTGTTTCAGAGACCTAATTGCTTCCTTGCTAGTAGTCTCTCTCGTGACGGTCCTGCAATGAAAATTGATAGAGTCTGCTAAGCCGTTTTCTTTGTTGAGCATGCGCGTCGGTAACCTAGCAACTCTGTCGTCTCGTTTCGACGTCTCTACCTTTGACATGACGCCGCCATTTTGAAGTATGCTACCGCGGACTCAAAACCATCTAGTGGTTTTTGATATTTGCGCATGCCTACTGCTCATTTTCGGTTAAAACCAGTTTCAAACCTGTTTGCTTCATCCATAGTTGTACACGGCGGTGTATCAAAGAAAACGGCTTAGATCGGCAGAGTCTCTCAATTTTCATTGCTGGACCGTCACGAGAGAGACTCTGCTAGCAGGGAACCAAGTTGCAAGACGTTTGTAAATTCAGTTAGTCTTATTCATATCCCATTAGTCAACGCATTCTTAGAGCTTGTAGTCTCTCAGTCCCCATTTCTACCCCTCGCTCATTTCCAGCAACTTTGACACTTGCTAAAAGTTTGTTCTAATATTTAGAAAACCTTTTGGAAATTTGAAGTAAAACGTGCATTTCTTTTATAATTGCATGTTATTTTCAAAATGAGCTGATATTTTATCTTCTTTACGAAAGCAGATGAGCTTATTTCAGCGAAGAAAATGAAGCAATTTTTTAAATTTTTATGGGTTGAAACAAAACTATTTATTGCGCGACGCCATAAAATGATGCTGTTTAAAAGGATCTGCAAACAATCCCGGAATATCGACTGTCAGTAAATATACGAACCGAGCAAAAAGAAATTACAAAATTTTAGAAAATGCATTATATCCTAGTACTAGCTAATCCATCAAATGTAAATTTGATGATAGGTGGACCTCAAACGAAGATACAATAACCAGTACTCCTCAAGTAGAGGTCTTCTGAGTGGAAACGAGTGGTATGAGATACAAGCGTTTAGGGCTTTAAACCAAGTAAGTTAATAGGAAACCGTAGCATTCACTATGAAATGCATGTTGGCGACAGATTGAGTTGTGGGATTTTGATTTCCGCGGTGGTAAAAGTGATTAAAATTTTTTCACTCAAAAACAATCTCATGTCCTTCAGACCACCCACGTTTTCTGTTTATTAGTTAGGATGATGATTATGTAAATTATAAATGGCAACTTCTTTATTCCTCAATAAATCCATCCTTCCTGAACGTTTCATACGTCCTTTTAAGTTAGAAGAAATCAATTTTTTTGGACATAGAAACAGCAATTTATTGGTTGGCAGAAGTTTAGAATTTGGAAAAAAGTTGTTAAGCCAGGAAAATCTTGCTTTTCTTTTCATAATTCCTAAGTTGTTGCTGTTTAGCGGACATATCACATATTTTCATTTTCACTTTATATTAGAAAGGTAATCAAGTTTAGGACCCAAAGAATCGACAATTTAATACAAAGAATTGCCTTCTGTAAAATTCAGAAAGGTGGTACATGAAAAGTTATGGTTTTCCTTTTTTTCACCTGAACGGCAAGCCACTAAGAATTCCGAAAGATGGACAACCCTGGACAACGCTTTGATTACGTCATAGTTACACAGAACGTTTGAACGCGAAAATTTTACCTCCTGCCGTTGTTGTGACATTCTATTATTGATTCTTAACCCTTTCAGCCCAAGCCAATTTATCAACATCTATCTTCTCCTTACAATATCAATACAAAATCAGTTGTTTTGTTAGGAGGAATAAGAGCTGATTGCACACTGCAGTCTCTCCCAAGATGAATTACATATTGCTCCCAACTTGTTTAGAAGGAAAGTATGGAGCCAGGTTAAGAGAATTTAGCAACACATCACATGTCGTGTTTGGGGCTGAAAGGGTTTACTTTCCTACTTCCCTTCAAGGGGAAAAGCGCTTTTTAAAACTTTTCGTTTAAAGGGCATAAGAAATATAATTTTTTTTTGTATAAATTGCTTGTATATGTTCTTGTTATCCAAAATAACTGATATTAAACGAGTGAAAACGTTTTTATGTGTTGTTGTCAACAGTTTGAAAGTTCAAAATCTGTGCTTTGTTGTGTCTCCATATTCGCTCGGCCAAAAGCTCAGATTTCACCGGATATGACGTTGCCAGTGGTTCCAAACGTTTGACTGTTATGAGGGACAAGAAGAAAAAGAAAAAGACGGGAGGTTAAAATTATTTCTCAGTTAGAAGTCAAAATTACCGACATTTTTTCATATTGCAAGGTCCAAGAAAGTTAAGGAAAAGACAAAACAACGCCGCTTTGGAACCACTGGCTACGTCATCAGACCCCAATTTGTCACCAGCCTCCGGAGAAATCATTTAAGCCTTTTTACCGCAACTTTGAGGGGTAAAAAATCAGACTTTTAACATCTTTACCTCTTTTTTTTTACGCATTTCGGAATCAGGGTGCTTCAAAATAGCGATTTACGCAAAAAAAAAATTATTTCGTATGCACTTTAACGATTTTTGGAGGTTCGGCAGGTATATCTATTGTAGCAAGAATGAGCAGTGGTGAATTACGAGCTGATATACAAATACTTTTTTTCCGCCAAAGCTTACTCAGCTTTCCATCCTTACTAGGTCGGTAAATGAGTACCAGCTTCGGCTGGGAGCTAACCTTCGATGGATTAGTGTCCCATCCAGGGGGAGTCAATGACTCTCATCCCATAACACCACTAGGCCACTAGGCTCGAAAAAGGATTTAGCTTTAACTATACAAATACTAATATTTTTTTTGTTGATTGGTTTCTTTTTCGTTTTTTCATTAGGCTTTAGGAAGATGCATCAGACACAAGTAAGTGGATATGACGTAGTTTTAGTGTTGGATCCCAATTTATAGTAAAAAAACAAACTGACGGCAGACAGTCACTACGTTTAAGGCCGATTTAGACGGTGCGATTTTCTCCTACAACTATCGTACAACATGACTTAGCTGTTGATTTACATGCGCACGACATCGTATGCAACAGATGAAAAATAGTGTACAATTTTTGTATTTTTGAATGAACTTACGCAGACTACCCCAAAAGGAACGTTTTGTAGCTTGCAACGTCATCTCGCTTACGCTTATTTGGCTAGGGCATCAACGATTGTCGTGGCATTTTAAAACATGTTTCAAAACCCTACAACTTTTTTTGTGTCGCACGCGTTTGTCGTAGACGTGTTTCAGGCTTGATTTACACGCTACGGCTCGAGTTGTTGGATGGCGCGAGCGTGTTGTATACGATAGTTGTAGGCGAAAATCGCACCGCCTAAATCGGCCTTTAGTAGTTTGACTTTTTATCTCTTTTGTGCTTTAGGCAGGACTGGGGAGCAATTATTCTAGTCGACGAACGTTTTAGTAGATCACCAAGATATATTAATGGTAAGCAACAGGTAACAAAATGAAATTTCCAGTTTCTTAAAGTGATGATCTTTGCTAAGATGAAAGATTTTTGTTAGAATGAAATTTAAATATTAATTGTCAATTCTCGAACTTTGGTAAGTTTTATACCAGAACGTCTTAGAATTACTTCCACCGTATCTGCTAATATCAATTTAAAGTGATTTATTTGATCAATTTTCGGAGTGAATGTTTCCTTATTGCATGGCTTATTTGACACCGACTCCCCATTATTAGTTTTTATTAGTAATTTTTTAATCCCGTCGTTTGTTTTGACTTCCCCCTAATCTCATATTCTTAATCGACCTTTATTAGCAAATGAGAATTTTCTCAGGATCTACAGGACAAAACATTCCAAAAAAGAAAGGCAGAGGACCCGTAACCCACCCCTTCCCCCAATTTCACTTGATTCGCCAATTCTAGCTGTTTACTTTAATATTGTTGTTTATCCTTATACAGGTCTTTCAAAGTGGGTTAGACAACGCTGCCACAACTATCGTAGTTTTAACTCGGCAATCACGTCACTAGATGAGTTTGCACGCGCCCGAGAGATTGATCCATGTCCAAAGCACGAATATTCCTTCATATCATCTCAGACAGACGGAGGTCCGGGTATTTCGACTAAAGAACACCTTGATACCACAGTTTCTAACTCACCTGCAATTCCAAACAATCGTATAGCTGTCACACCGAAGACTCACTCCAAGAGTGCCTTTTTCCCAGACGATTTTAATGCGTTTTGCAATGGATTTATCACATCACCAGAGCAACAGCAAAATCAAAGTGCCATGGGTAATAATATCTCGAAAAGAGATCCTTTGGCAGTCACAAAAGCCAGTCACCAAACCGTCCTTCCTTCGCACAGTTTGCTAGCTAGTGACGCATCAACCACTAATCAAGTTGTCACACCTTTAAAGGATGCTCGTACAACACCACATTTTATAGATGAAAGTATTGCGGACCATATCAACTTCACTTCTACTTCAACTCCAATGAAGAATGTTGAACGGGAAAACTCTGACAGTTCACACCCTGATTCAAAGCAACAGGCCGAAAGTAAAAATAATGATTCCTCTGATTGCAAAAGTATTTCGTGTAAGGACTCCATTGACTTGACAAATGAAGTGTGTGGCTTTTCTATCGTGGGTCGTGAGATTCCTCCTGAGGATTTCCGCGAATCGCCTCATAGACAAACTAAAGAAGAAACCGAAAATGTTAGGGATGACTTTCCCGACTCCCCGGATCTCTTCGCAGCCTCTCCGTTACCGGCCTCTCATCTTAGAGATGAGGACGAAAAACAAATTGCTAAAGATGAAAAGGAGAGTGCCAATGATGAATTTTGTCCTTCTAGTTCAAACAGAAAATCTTTGGCTCTAACCAATATTGCAAAGCCGAAACTTGAAGAAGAAAAAGAAGAAGAAAAAGTATGTGATGAAATTGTAAAATCAGAGTTGAAGGATGAACTTTCTTCAGTCCACCCAACAACCAGAAACCTATTTAGAAAACAGAAACAAGAAAGTGTTGTTCATAAACTCGAGAAAGCGAGTGAAGATGTTAAATGTGATTATGTCAAAAATGATGTGTCTTCAAAACAGAAAGAAAATCTGCCTCCAGTTACAGAAGGCCAACAAAATACAAACATTACTGAAATAAAAGAGGATTTCCAACTCGATGGGAAAAATGAAACCCTGCCTAAAGCTGTAGTCACCCCGGGTAATTTATTAAAGGGACAACTGGAAAATCTTAATCAATCCTCTTTAACATTCGGGAAAGCGGAAGGGAATACCAAGCCATCACCTCGGAAGAATGTATCCAAGAGCAACGTTCGACAAGCTAGAAGAAAGAGTAGCAGATTGTCAACTCGTAAAATGGGCACTAAAGATTCTGAGTCCATAACAGCAAACGAGGCGAAGGCCAAAAAGAGCAAAAGTGATACAGAAAAGCAGGTTTGATAATTAATCAATACCTAAAATATGGTGTTCATTATTCGACTTATTTTCTTGTTTTTTTTTCATTTAAGTGTAAAGCTTCCACTGACTTACCTATACACACTTCAGTTTCTTTTCTTTTTCTGTTTAAAGTATCTCGTTTTTTAAAAAAAAAACATTTCCAATCCAAAACATTTTGTTTTGCTCGTCACAGGGGGAAAAAGAATTCCACGGTCAATTGAAGTGTTCATCTTGTGGATCAACACTTGTGACGGGTAAGTTTATTTTCCTAACTGGCATTGGTACTTGATTCTATACATGATTTAATGTCCACTGTTGTGTATATAAGATTTCCAGTTTTGCACGTACAAAATTTTTGTATCACAGTTGTGTTTTAAATGACATTCAGTCATGTACATAGTTCAAATGCACAAAACTAACTTGATACATGACACAGGAATTAATGACTACCTTGTGAAACGACTACGGTATGTATCAATAAAGATAGAGCGCATTTGTCACTATACTATTGTTGATACACAGGGCGTTACAAAAAGCAGAAGTCGGAGTTTCAATTCCTCAGTGAAATCCGTCATATGCACAACAGTGAAGAGAATGACCCCCAGTTACCAATTCACTTAGATGTGTTGGTGGATAGCGACAATATCATGTCTAACCTGAAGCCAATAGTAACAGAGTCTGACAGTTCCTCAAACCTACATGGTAAAAAACTGATTTTTAACTGCAATTCTTTATTTTACTTGTTAATTTTTAATGACTGTGTTATGTGTAGCTAAGTTTCACTGGCCCTTTGTTTGAATATATAACCTTTTATCAAGAAGTCTTATGTGCCATGCTTTTGTGCTGTTAAATCCCTTGATTTTTCAATTTGTGACTTGGTTCCTGCATTCCGCTCCAGTAGAATGGAAGAATTACGTTATGTCTGTTTTCTAAGCTTTATTTCTTTGTTAGATCTTCTAAAAATTGAGGATGAATATCTTGATACGTTTCACTTCCTTTCGAAAATCTCGAAATGATTTTTAATGTCTCACTACGCTGTAATTTCTTAATCTTGATCTTCCAAGTACGGAACCATTCTTTCAAAGTTAGTAGTTCATATTTCAATTACATTATCTAATAATATATATTCAATTCTATGTAAAATCTTAAAATCTGTAAAGTAGCTCGCAATCTATTTGAACTTTATCTGTAATTGTTCGCTGCCTGCCTCGACTAGCTTAAGCTATTTGCGGGTAGCAACAAATTTCTATGTAATTATTGTTATTATAAATAAAAAGTCTGAAGTCTGTCTGTCTGTCTGACAATTTTATTCTCTTAACATTAGCATGCAGCACTCGAATAGGTTAGTTGTTTAATGGAGTAATATGTTCAGGGTTCGTGCTTCTCCTTAAACTCCTTGAATTTATTTTTGGTTTTCAATGGCACTTGAAAAGCCCTTAAATTTCAGAAGTTCATCTAAAACTCCTTAAAAACTCCTTGAATTTCAGCTTCAGTGGTTAACAGTGAGGAATGCAGATTAAAATTCTTGTAATGCAAAGATTGTCCTTATTGTCGACAGCTGAATGTATTTTTTTCAAAAACATATCTAAAATCCTACGACGCGTTATAAAGCAGGCGTTCCTGGTTATGACGAGGAGTACTGGAAACATCATTTGGTAAAGCGACACAACAATAACGACTCCTTGAAAAATGACCTTTTGGCCCTTGAATACTCCTTGAATTTTGAACTTGACTCCCAGCACGAATCCTGTATGTTAACTGTTTGCAAATATTTTTCTTCCTATTCAGGGTTGAGGCTAAACAGCTTTTTTGATCCAGAAAGGAAACTCTGCTTCGTCCCTCAAACTTGTAAAGGTTGCCTGCAAACGGATAGTCCAGCAGCTGCTGAAGTTATTGGTGTTCAGGTTCTCCCGGTCTGTTGGAGTTCTGTTAGTAGAAATTGTTCAGATGATCGGGAAAAATCCTGGGTATGAATTATCAGTGATTAGATTTAGATATACGAATTCTTGAACAGGATATTTTCATTTCTTGTTATCTGATAGCTACAGTGGGGTGACAATTACGAACGAAATAATGATGATAATTGTAATGGTGAAATGAATATGTTGATAGTGATGAAGATAGTTTTGGTGGTGGAGATGGTATTGATAATGCATATGGTGAGAATGATGATGATTGGGATGATAAACAGAGAATATGATAATGTGGTTATAATGACGATGGTTGTGATGGTGAGGTTATTTTGATGTAGTTAGTAATAATGATGTTATATGTGGTGTTAGTGATGATGATGGTTGTGATGGAGGTGATTTTGATGTAGATAGTAATGATGATGTTATACGTGGTGTTAGTGATGTTGATGGTTGTGATGGTGAGGTGATTTTGATGTAGATAGTAATGATGATGTTAAATGTGGTGTTAGTGATGATGATGGTTGTGTTAATGCTGAGGCTTGCTTTGAAAGAGTTTCAGATTTTTACATTGTTATTGAAATTATGTTCTTGTTTTTGCCGATATAATTGTAGGTATTATAAATTGTATTATTTTTGTACCATCGTCTTCCTCCTCAGAAAACCCGTCGTTTCTTTCAACAGGTGTGGCTGCTCCATGAAAAGGTTTTACAACCAAGACAAAGAAATCAGTGTTGTTAAAAAACACCCAACTATATTTTTAAATGCTTTGTTCAAGTTGATATAACTTTAGTTTAGGTACAGGAATCCTTTAGTATTCTGTATACAGTGTCAAGGTTGTACGGCAATATGTGAGAAATATTATCCGTTTCTTAGGTTAAATTGAATATCTGAACAAAAATTAAATCATAGAAAAATTTGTAATATTAGGAGAAAGCGAATGAAAATAAGTTTGACTATCAACAGACCCTCAGGATCTGGTAACTAGGAGAAAACTTCATTTATATCAATTGTAATGCGTCTCAAAAGAATCACAATTCAATTCAGTTCAAAAGTTTTACTTGTCTTCTTTTTAATGGCGAATCCCCAACGAAACTGACTGTGTGTGCAGTGTTTCTTTACTTCCTGTTGCTGGATACTGAGTTTGAACTTTATCCTGAGTGAGGCTTTGAGAATAAATTTTCTCTTTTTCTGGGTTCGTACGGGCCCTGGAAATCCCGGAAAACCCTGGAATTTTTTATCTGATCCCTTGAAATTCTCGAGAACCTACATTTGAAAAAAATACTCAATTTTGTAAACTAATTTTTGTTGATGAAAATCAGAATTGGCGACTTTCTCTTGATTTATAAACTAGGAATTTAATTCTAGTGGAAACAGTCATCGATTATATTAGTCAAAAAGTCTTGGAAAAAAACACAAAAATACCCTGGAAAACCCTGTATTTTTCAAATTTTAGAGGTGCACGATCCCTGCTTTTTGTTTTCGAGGAAGGCTGAAATTTCTCAGCTCCACTGTAATTTACTGTAGAAGTGAGGAATAATGCCCTCTAGATGTCTGCAAGTAATTACTCCCACCTTGCTCCTTCTATTTATACGTGCTTGCGTTTATGTAGTTTGTGACTATAAACATTTACCGATTCTATTCTTTTTAAAGGCAATCAAAATGTGCGATTTACTTGAACGATAGAACTTTGTCCTTTTGAAAGTTTGATATTTGTATTAGATAATTTTAATTAAACAGCACTATCTTTCTGACTTTTCTTAAAAAAAAACAAGTCAAATAATAAAAACACCGTTTAATTAAACCTTTAAATAGAATATGTAAACATGCGACTTCTTTTTTTAGTTTTCATACAAACAAGATAATTTTTTCACAATAATATAACAAAAAATTGTATTGATTATTTACACCGTAGTTTGTTTCATTATTCATTTGTTAAAAATTAAAATAAATATTTCTAATAATACTTATAATGCTTTGATGAACAAGCGAACTTGTTTATGGCGCATTTGAGTCAACTTAGATTCACAACAAACTGACATGGAGTCACAATAACGGAAACGTTCCATTTTTTGTCCGGTATTCACTTCTTGTTTCGTTGAATAGAAAATCCATTTCTACTGTTACAACTTGAAATGCAAAGCAATGGTCAGAAATAGTATATTTACATCTAATTTTGTATTTTTCCAGCTTTGGAAGATTTGTCAGCGTTATGATATTGTGCCGGTAGAAGTGTTTTCAACATCCTTGTCACTAACAATTTTATCGAAAAACATACGCAATACATTTTGTCCAAGATGATATAGGATGAATGAACGATATTCAAAAACCTGATTCACAATTTTCAAACTTATAAATGTTTACTATCTTTGTTCTGTAAAGGGCAATATAAAGTTCAAAAAGGTCTCGTATTATCGCACCTTCCCCGCCTAAATATCGTGTTATATTAGTCAGTTGAAACGAAAAATCTGCAATTGCAGGCCTTTTTGCCAAACACCTTTTAGAAAGATAGAAAATATTTATATAGCGTCTAAGACCGACCTAAGAAAAGTCCGCGACCACTGTTGTTTTAAATTTCTTTCATTAACTTATAATTAGGTTTCTAGTTTGAAAATCTTCCTTTACAGGTTTATGTTGACGTTGATAATTCCGAAGGAAAAGTGTAAAACTTAGTCAAACTGGATCTGATGACTTTTCAGAATAAAATCCCACTTGCTCATAAAGAAATTTTGGTAACTTTGTTCTGTAGATGCGACCAAAATTTCCATTTCCAGTTAAAACAAAGTCGACATCCTGAAAAAAGCAACCTTTTATTCTAATATTGAAAATTCGGTTGACGCTAAATAAATATTTTCATCTAATCTTTTATAGCGTTTTTTGACACCTAAAATTTATTTTGTAACAAAACGGTTTGTTCGTGAGCTCCACATCGACGAAATATTTTCCAGGTTTCGTTTATTACACGATGTTGCTTAGGTCAAACTCATGAATGGTGAATAATGCGTAACTTCCCGATGGGTTTAAAGTTATGTACTCGCTATTTCTGTATTCATAAATTGTTTTAAAAAAACGAATAACCTCTTCTGTGTCCACTTCTTATATTTCCAATAAAATGTCATTTGAATTTGAATGTTTATAAAGTGATATCCAGATCAGTTTATGAATGGCAATTAGGATCATCAGTGATGGAATGCAAACGATGTTTGTGTTCCTGGGAAATTGTTGTACAAGTTAGTTGATATACTTAAAGGCTTCCCATAATCCATCGGAGGTCGCGCTAGTCCATGATGAGGAAAATCCGTCCTCAGCCCCTCAGGGCAGCTCGTGTTTGGTAGCTGGTGCGCATGTGCCGCCGGATGAGGAGTCGCGTGGTGCATTGTGTGATCACTGTAATGGTGAGGAAAACAAGGCGCGGGTTGAAGCTGCCTGGAGGTATGGTGAGCATGCGATGGAGCTGATGTTGAAGTCAGCGGATTTACCGGTAATGGATGAGCGACTGGTCTCGATGAAGGGTTGAAACTCGAATTTGTAAGTGTGTATGTATTGGGCGACGAACTCTCCGCAGGGAAATTATCTGCTGACCAGTAAGGTTGCTGACGACAGCTGTTTTGAAGGGCCAAAAGTGGAGATTCCAAGTGTGTTAAACTCAGCCGTCCAACGGGGCTTCCTGTTAGAAAATTTGTTAGTACACGATTTTTTTTATAAGAACACCCAGGCTGAGATTTGCCCAAAAATTAAGAACAAGCTAAGAACAATCCCCAAGCTAAAATTTTGATAAATTTAATAGTTTTATTTAAACATTTTTAACAATAAAAATACACGGCGAGATTCGACGTCTCGCTTGACGTCATTTTCAAAATGAATTTACAATGAATTTATTACTTAAGTTTTATTTAATCCTTGTAAATAGATTGAGATTTACATGTAAGCTCATAAAAACATTTCTGAACTGCTCTTTTCATTTTGCAGGATCAGGAAATAAGAACAATTTGAGGCTGAAATTGCCAAAAAGAGAACAGCCCAGCCTCAGCCGGAAGTTACTAATATTTATGAAACAAAAAGCGTGTATCAGCACGTGAACGTTATTCTTGAACCGTCAGCTCCTTACACTATTAACGGGGATCATCATTTTAAGTTCAACCTTTAATTGTTTTTATATTTATCAAAACAACTGCAATTTGAAAGTCAAACTTTGTAGCGAAAGAACTAGCAACCAAGCAGTCCCGATAGAAAGAAAATATTATTTTGAGTTGAACTTGAGCAAGTGTTTACTACTCTCACAAAAGAATGTTGAGCAATTCACTGAATACTTTCACTTAATCTAATCTTAAATTTAAAAAAGTTTCAATTATACTTTTATAGTGCAGTTGTTACCTGAATGAGGAAAAATGGCGGGCGGAGAAGGATTGTTTGACTCTGGGACGAGCGGCGAGTCTTGGAACCGTTTGCAAGAATCATTACTTGAGTTGGAGGAGGGTGAATGGGCTATAGTGTCAGTTTCCTCTTCTTCTCTGAACTTACTATTAACAACAAATTATCTTTAGATTAGTTAAAGAAATGAAAGCAATTATCAACACTGTGGCGTTTCTTTATTAGGGCACAGATGTTATGCAAGCTGTGTTACTGAACTAATACAATGGTATCAAAAGGTAGTCGTCTTTAGGTAGAGTACATATCATAATATATGATAAACTGTTATTATTAAGAACCTTTTTATAACAACATCACGTTGAGAAATACTTCCTTAAAACCGAGGAAGAGCAATAATTTTGTACGGTGCAGAAAGTCATGGGAAGTTTATTCTCCTCGCTCGGACATCGCCTACACTACAATGCAGACAACTAAAATAAGAAGTTTACAACAACACTTTTCCCTTCTATGTATATTGAATGGTGAGTTTAGACAATATTCCTACTGCAGAGAAGAATTCAAATTTTATATTTTACAAATGTAGCCAAGAATAACTATTAACTGCCAAAAAAAAGAGCATTTTTACGCTTCCGTTTAATTGCGTTCGACGAAGGAGAACGCTTTCTAATCTTGACGTCACGGCTAGATGCTATGCTTTTTTGAGAATTTTT
>JAOEHV020207969.1:0-13127 GCA_025447995.2 Isaurus tuberculatus | reverse complement strand
TTGCTGATTGGTCAGAAATCCTGACAACCAGATTGTGATTGGTTCATTCAACTGTCCGATAACAGGTAGCCGATAACGTTATGAGAGTTTTGTTATCGGAGAGTTTTCCAAGGCAGTTAGGGAAAAATAGAGTTTAGAATGGGCCAATCAAATTTGAGGAAATTGTAATTATTATAATAAGTTATAATATAGACCACTAGAACGAACAATTCAGGAATGAACGAGAAGGAATAAACTTATTCTTTTTTATCAAATTTAGAGAAGATATTGAATGCAAAATTGAACCAAACGGATATATTTAAATAGAGGTATTATTTTAAAAAGATGAAACTCATAAGAAAAGTATCAATTTGGACTTCAAATGTCCCCATGATGATGTTCAAAGCAACTTAATATGTAAGAAGCAAGAAAGTGTAAATATTTTAAAACTTAGTAAAGCGATTTTTCGATAAACTGTTGATGAATTACATGTCTTGTAATTGTAGTTTGCCTCGTTTTTCATTAGTCTGCCCAAAGATGGCGATTTCATTAAAAGCGATTATCCTTTCAATCAAAGAAACTTTCCGGAGAAGAAGTCATGCCGACGGGCCGAACTTATTGGCACGAGTTTTTCCCGCCATTTAGCGAAGTTGCACGTGACAAGTCGAATATATCGAGGAGTACAGGTTCTTGGCCTTGACAACTTTTGTAACAACGTAATGCCATGTGTTTACTTCTCCTTTTATTTCACTCAAAAGAAACCAGCTTAAAAATTCAAAACTCATTTGAGGTTACATTCAGTTCAGGTATTGACCAAATTAGCTATTTTTGTGTAGGGGAAGGGAGGGGAGAAACGAAAACCGATGATAAATTATTATTATTAGGACTGTGGGTGAACATAGATTCCTTAAATTTTTTATACGACTTTTGTATTCCGTGTTATTAAAGTTTCAGTAAATGAAAAGGATACATATGGCAATAATATTTTATGTTTCGGTTCTTTTAGAGAAATTAAAGTAATTATTTTATCATGAACTTCAAACATTATTGGTTTTTTATTTGATAAACGAAACCGTGAAAGGACTACGAAAACAATGCCAGTACTTTTAAAGACTAAAAGAATTAAAAATGAACTATTAGTGATATCTGGTTTATAACGGTTTGCCTTCAGTGCGGAAAGGTTGAAATTCGAGAAAACAAACACTTTTATTAAACTAGTAATTACTCGTTAGAGCACGGGTACCTGTTATGTCAAGCTATGTTACACCAGTCGCTCAAAAGAACAACACAAAAACCGACGTTTTATTAAGACTAAAAGAAACGGTTAAACTTAAACGTTTTTGGAACTTTTCCCGGCAAGGTTTATTCAGGCCATATACAGCTTTTATACAGCGTGACAGAAATTATAACACAAGAATACGTTCCAGCGAAAACAAAGGTAATGACACTTTGTTTTGGAGTTGACATTTGACTTTTATTTAAAAACAATATTCATCTGTCAACAATTTTACAGGTCTTCCGAGTTTTCTTGCTAGGAAATAAAACTTTTGCCTGTTTTTTTTTTTCTGCTCTCAGTTAAAATCCCCTTCCTGTCTTATTTCATCTTGGAGTTAAGTGCATATCATTAAAAACAATCAATTTCTTTTTCGTCGTTTTGAAGGTTTAAGTTTTCAAGTTGTACCTTCTGAAGATAGCACAAAACATTGTTTGTTTTTAAATTATCATTTCAAGTGCTCACTAGAGAAATAAATTACGACATAAGTCCATCTGGATTCAAGTCTATGTCAGTCTATGTAAAGGACGTATGACTAAAGAGATTCTGATTCGGTTTTCTGCAATATCTAATTTGGGTTTTTAATTTTGATGTTTCAACAAAATTATAATTTTAAGATCAAGAGTTGTTAACAAGCACATGGTTTGCTCTACTGCACTTTCAAGGGCTAAAACACGAAAAGTTTGCTTCTTACACTATTTAAATGTTTCAAATCTTCAGTTGTCTAAAACACACGTTTTTCTTACTCAGGTAGTTTCAGTAACTCTTTAAAGTTATTCAAGGCAATCAATGGGAATTCGATATGTGTAATTTGTAAAATAGAATAAGTACTCTGTACCTTAATTAAGCGACACTTGTAATGTCATTCACCCTGTTACAAACGGCTAAAAGTAAATATTTTGATTATCAGTTCAACCAAAGTAAATGTAAATCAGTTTTGGTCCACTTAAATCTTGAATTAACGTTAATCTTTAATATAGCTAAATAGTGGACTCTATAGAAAGATTTTTATCACCGTCAAATCATCAGCACCATCGCTTTCGTCATCATAATCATAACGGCGCCCTATTATCATCAAACTCTAATATCATCAGTTTTCTTCCTCCTCTTCACTCACCTTTCTCTTTCAAGAATTATCACTATTCCTCAAAAAAACTATTAACACAATCGTCAACATCATTGTCATCCCTATATGACTTACACCACTATAATCATTAACATCAAACTTTTATTCTTCATCATTGATCACCAACTGAATATTGTTACACCCCCCGGGGGGGAACTCCCCTGAAAAGTGGGTAGGGGTGCTCGACGATACTTTTAGGGTCTGAAATTAGGATCCTGCGCACCTTTTAGGGTCTACGAACGGCTCACGACCACCTCCGCACCTTTTAGGGTCCGAAATTGCTTTTGCTTGGAAATGTTCTTAGAAAATAAAAGTTTTCAACTCGATGCAATTTACAAATATCTTTATACAAACATTGTTTCTCTAAAGTTCAATAAAGAATAATAGTTAAATGTGGTTGCACCTTTTAGGGTCTGAAATTAGGATTTGAGTTAATTTATTCGCACCTTTAAGGGTCATTTTTAAAATCTTCCGTCGAGCACCCCTACCCACTTATCAGGGGAGTCCCCCCCCCCCAGGTGGTACACTTGCCGATATTGACAACCTTTATCTTCTTGCCGATCTAAAAGTAATCGGTTCTCTATTAAGTTATGCCATAAGTTTACCAATATACATCTTTTGCTGTTCATCAGCTAAATATATCTAATCATTTGTGCTAATTTTTGTTTCATTCGCATGAATGTACTTTCATTTGCAGAAAAATAGCATCAAAGAAAATTTGCATTTGCATTGATACTCAACAAAATCAAAAGACAAATAACAGCACCTATGGTCAATAATTTGTGGGAAATGCATTTTCATTTACACTCAAGTTACATTCATTTAAGTTACAGGACAATTAGTTACATTAATTAACAAACATTTAGTACAAATGGAATTGTATTAAGACGATTTTCATAAAAACTAACAACCATTTAAATCATTGTACGATCATAACAATCAAAGTAAAATTCGTTTCCGTCAAATGAAGTTTAACTTGGTGCAAACGAAAGTACATTCACGCTAATGAAACAAAGATTAGCACAAATTAATAAATATATTTTGCTATTGAACAGAAAAAGGTGTATTTACTGGTAACCTTACAGGGGCGTAGCCAGGATTTTTCAAGGGGGGGGGGTCACACTGCGTCAAAGTGAGGGGGCTCACCAGATTGTCATGTCGACCTCCACGCCGTGTTTCGGCTTAATGTGACATGTTTCGGGTGAGCAGTGGGAAGGAAAAGCCTACAAAATAGCTTCTAGATTAGTTCAGTTTTCACTGCTTATCTGGCAAAATATCTTTTAATTAAATGCGGCGTGAAAGAATGACAAGAGCCGCTGGCAAAAATACTTGATACAAAAGAATTTTTTTTAAAAAACTGAAAAAAGGGCTTTTTAACTATGCCCAAGATATCGTCATGGTGTTTTCGCCACCTGTTGTAGGTTCTTTGGTCAAAAAAAGCTTACAAAAGGGGGGGGGGGGGGTCACGGGCACCCCAGGCCCTCCTGGGTACGCCCTTGCCTTATTAAGAGTTTAGAAAAAGAATAGTTAGTCAAGGGTTAACTAACTCAGCGTAAATATTTTCTAATTAAAAACAGAGAAACAGAAAAAAAAAATTAAACAAGATCACGTCACAAAGCCAAATGGAAGAAGACAAAAGAACTAAAAACTACATCTTTAATGATTACGAAATATTGGAATCTATTAGGACCAAATTTACAGCAATGGCAAATAAGGTAACTGTTGAGCCCGTAGTGTTGTTCTATGCGTTCAGCGTTATCCTACATGTTCCGTTGATACAACAGTATATTCATCAGAGAGTCACTCGCTCCAAGGGGATGGCTTATAACACGACAGAGAGTCTTAGTAACTGTGATCCGTTACCTCTGGGATCTACAGCACAAACAGTTAAAATGCGAAAGGAAATACAATCACAAGCGTCGTTTATCACCCTAGGCGTAGTCTTCTCTGTCACTGCCCCGTCACTTTTTGTTGCGCTCATTTTAGGAGCCTGGTCTGACCTCGTAGGTAGGAAGAAAGTGATGAGTGTACCCATATTTGGAAGTGTACTAGAGTCAGTCATTATACTAATTATCATAAACTGGAAACTTCCACTGGAATTTTTGCTTCTTGCTGGCTTCATCAATGGATGTTGTGGGTTTTTCCCGACTTTTATTCTATCCGTATTTTCGTATATTGCCGACATAACAAAAGAGTCCCAGCGTGCTTTTCGGTTAGGTATCCTTGAAGCCATTGCCTTTGTTAGTGGAATGATGAGCCATCTGACCAGCGGTTGGCTCATTAAAAAAGCAGGCTACCGAGTTCCTTATTTACTTATTTTCTCGCTCCATGCCTCTTCTCTGCTATATGTTACATTACTCTTACCGGAGTCACGTGACAAAGCGCAGTTGGCGCAAATGGAGTCAAGTTTGCTCAGCATAGATCACATCCGGGCTATCATAGCTATATTTATGCGGCCTCGTTCTGACACTAGAGCTCGTTTGCGCATGTGCACATTAATGCTTGTATCAGCTATAATGATGTTGTGCTCCATTGGTTTTGGTAGCGTTATTGTTCTATACGCCTTGGACAGACCCCTATGTTGTAACTCGATTGTGATTGGCTATTATCTCGCGTTAACGTTCTTTGTACAAGCTGTTGGAGCGGTTTTGGGACTAAAGTATTTGGCGGCCCTTTTACAAGAACATACTTTGATACAAGTGGCGTCAACGTCAATAGTAGCATCACTTGTTGTCATGGCGTTCGTGAAAACCAAAATTACTTTCTTTCTAGGTAGGTAAAATCGACTTTCACGCCAAAATCTGTGCCGTCGGCCGGTTAAACATTAGCCTTTGGCTAGGGAGATTGGGCAACCACTCCCTGCACGTAAAGACGTTAAATAAAGTATTTATTTTATTTTAATTTATTTGTAAATCGGTTGATACCATTTATCAAAGTACAAAAAAAAAATTTTCAAAAGGAACCGTCACTTTATCTTTATAAATGTATTTATCATAACTCGTTAAACTCCATGGTACATTCCATTTCTTTTGGTTACTGAAGGCGTTCGAAAAGAGACATGGATACGAAACTTTCTTTCATTTTAGGCTTAAATGGCTAATTATTGCGGGGAAAACAACAAACATATTTTCATTTGAATGCAATGGTCTAAGTCCTTTGAATAACTTTCTCTCACTCGATTGTTTAGAAATTTTTTACGTGATCTAGTTGTAAAACTTTGTTGTTCTGGAATGCAACAACCTTTTCTGAAATCATTCGAGAACAAGAATACAAAAAGAAACTCTGAAATCCTAAAAGACTAAAAGCAAAACAGTTTTAGAAAAAAAATATTTTATTTAAAGGCATCTCAATAAATCAAGGATCAAGGACAAAGTAAAAACGTTTTATTAACGCAAGGGAGCTTGGACGTGAAATTTTTTTCCCGTATGAAAATGATTTTCCTCGTTCGCTATACTAACTTTCCAAAACTTTTAAACTTTCGAACATAGAATTTTGTATTTCGCGTTCATCCTCTTTGAATTCTAAAATATCTTAATGAATATTCAGATATCCTGATCGTCAACATAAACAAAAATGCCACTGCTGAAGTAAGACCCTTTACTCACTAGTGCGTTTTCGCGAACATTTCGTTGCGTTCTTTTAGGCTTTCGGTCCACACTAAGACGCTGAGCGTTTTCGGCGAAACCGAATCAGAATCTGAAAACAATCTTGAAAGTGGATCCAAATTAAAATACGTACGTATTGTTTCCGTGTAGACAGTCGAAAATGTATTGAAACGAAAACGATGAGACAGATGCGCTTCTTTGGAGTATGCGCACATCTGTGCACATTGTTTAACTTACGCCACACATACCCAACTGAGAGTTTTAGTGTGGACAGTTGAAAGCGGTAGTGGGGACGCGGATCGATCGATGCCGATGACGACACTGAAAACAGACGCAAACGCATTGGTGGACAAGGTCTGTGTTGCTGTTACTGTGCTGTTGTCCAATTATATATAACTAGAATTTTCATTTTATCATTCTGTCCATAATTGTCGCTACAGTACCATTTATAGCTTGTCTTGGTGGAATCCCTACGCCTGTTATCAGAGCGATGATGTCAAAGATGGTGGACTCGAGCGAACAAGGTCAGTTGTTAAACATTTTTCATCACGTGAGAAATATCCCAAGCAACAACCAATGGCGAGATAGCTAACTCGCCATTGCTTAACAACCAAACCACAAGTAGCCCAAGCTCATTATCTGTTATAAACCCTCATGGAAGCTATATCCACACGGCAGTCTGAACATTTCCTTAGCACTGATCACTCTCACACAGATGTGATTCTTAATCCTCTTGAATTTTAAAATGTAAACGTGATTCTGTAAGAAAAGCTCGCGAAGCACATCTTATTCAAAAAGCAAAAACCGTTGAAGCATTTGGCATGAATAGGTGTGATGAACAATAACTCATCTTATTTCCGTCATTCTTATTTTATCTCTATTTATTCTGTTATACTATATCCCATACTTTTCCGTTATACTATCTTATATTGTTTGTAATTTCCGTCCGTTATTTTGTTTAAACATAATTTTTCAGTTTCTGTTACTCAGTTGCCTTATATAGTTAAAAGGGATTCTGTTTCATCACTGGCAATCAATGTTAGAGAAGATATTTTTTACTTCTAATATTAGTCGCCGTAAAAGAAGATATTGGCAAAATCGCGGACATTTCAGGTATGAAAATTCAGGTGAAAAATTACAGTAGCATTCGGATTTTTCGTCAAACGTGTTTAGTTGTCAAGCAGTTACAGGTTAGTCCGCTCACTACAGGATTGTTTCTGGGAATAATTGTCAAATGAAAAAAAATTCTAATGTTACAGCGGTTTTCATTTATACCTGTAGTTTGTTTCCGACGTCGTACTCGGTTTTCGGTGGACGTCAATCAAACTTTGACTCAGATCTTAATTATTGTCTGCAGTTGCTTTAAACGAAAAGTTTTTGATTGACGTCCACCTAAAACCATATACGACGTCGGAAACAAACTGCGTGTGCAGATGAAAACAGCTGTAAATTTGCATCCACTGTTGACAAACGAAAATCAAAATACGGACCTCAAAAAGTGTTCGAATGTTTTAACTTTTTTTTCTTTTTTCTTGTTTGCCTTTTTTCATTAGTTCATGCGTCGCGTTTTCCCACATTCGCACTTCGAAGGGTGTAAAGACTATGCATAAGATTAGAGATAAGACTAGAAATTTCCAATGGAACGGTAAATGCCGTGAGAGTTGACTATGATTGCAACTATATTTTTGAAGAGAAATAGATTTTAAAAAGTAAAGTTATGTTTTTTAAACTTATATTACTAACGAATGAATCTGCATCGAACATATTAGAAGAGATAAAAAAGAAGATATAAGAGTAAGCTGTGTCTCCACTGTCTGCGTGGAAGTGAGGCTGCATGGTCAATCGAATCTCCCATTCTGAACATAATCGTACCGTACATGTACGCAAAATTAGTGTAGTTGCTCGCTCAGTGCGCTTGCTTACGGCAAAGATTTTTTTACTACCCAATAATTATGCACTTGATGATGCAGAGAAACTTCAAAAATTGGAGCAGCACAATATAGTATAACGCCTTGAAAAAAACTCGCGCAACAAACAGCCTAAATAGTTGCATAAAAACATTCTGTTTGAAATTGTTCTTTAATTACAAGTATATTATCATAATTTGCCAGGATGTTTTGATAATTGTTCCTTAATAATATTGGTTTTAAATTGTTTAAGGGAAATTTTTTCAGATGAAACATGAAAGAAATCATATTGGTACCAAAAAAAGGGAGGGGGGGGGTGAGGGGGCTCGCACACTGAGCTTCCCTCACACCCGCCCCCTCCCGTTCCCTTTTCTCCCAAAATCTGCCTTTCACTGATGGTATACTTTCTCTCACAGGAGCATTGTTCGCCGCTGTTGCTTGTCTTGAGACACTGTGCACCTTGCTAGGATCGCTCATATTCAATTCTCTTTATCCACTCTCTTTACAAGTTGAAATCAATGGGTTCTGCTTTCTCGTAATGGCAGCTATGATGATCGGGGCTATCGTCTTAATTGAGTAAGCATAATAAATTTAAATTTTACAGTTGTTCAGTTGAACGTATTGATTTGAATAGTTTGGGGTACTTTTCAGTTAACCCACGCCCCGACCACCTCAAAACTTAATTTCATTCATTGAAATTGATATCATAAGCAGTTGTTAATCAAACTCCATTACATAGCAAATAAAATTCCACGAATGAAATATCATTCAACCAAATATGATTTTATTTAATTTTTTTTTAAATTTTTGAAAATTTGAGTTGGGGTGGGGGGAGGAACTAACTGAAAAGTACCCAGTTTTAGCCTGCGCCGCAGACACCTAAACCTCCGGACTATATCGACAGTTGAAAGAGCCTGGGCCGGCTGCCTCGCAGGCTACCCAGTTTCGGATCTATAAACAAAATATTGTCATTGAGGCAGAGGAGAATTGCAAGTTTTACAGTGTGACGCTCGCGTTGTCCTAAGAATTCCAAAAGTGAGCTTTTCACAGTGCAAGGCCGCCTTTAGCAATACAATGCAATACAATACAATACACTTTATTTTGAGTAGGTAAAATATGATTAACACCGCAAAGGAGTTTTCTAACACATGGCCCTCTAGTTGTTAGCAAGTTGTTAAACAAGTTGTCAGCATGATGCATTCCAACATGCATTTACTATATTCATTAATTAGGACCATTGTGATTTGCCGCTGTTGTCTTCGCTTTTCATTTTAAATCTCAGTGTCACTTGTTTTGTAAAACTATTAAAAAACTAAAAATGTATCTCGGCAAGTTCGTAAAACAATAGATTTAATCAGCTCTAGGCTGATGTTTAATCATCGCCGTAAGTAAATCAGTTGAGAAGCTGACGTTTCGAACAAAAATTATTGCTAACCTTTTAAAGCTCAATATATAACTTTTGTTTGCGCTCTTTCTCTTGCTGCAACACTGAAACCTGAATGGTTATCAGTAGATTTAGCGGTTACTAAGCAACCACTGCCTTTACAGTTATACCTGAAACACCACGTGTAAACTTTCTCGTGTGTTCAGTACACAATAAACATAAAGATTTATTCAAAATAAACTGAGAGCTAGATGAATACCATGGCATTTCACAGCTTTACGTAATAGATACAATATAAGCAGGAGATCTGTATGAGGATTTAAAACAGCGAGCCGCACTGGCTCCTTATACAGATTGGATGCAAATGCTGTATAGTACTTATCAAACTCCAACACTAACTAAAGCATATTTTGCTAAAAACTTCAAAGATAAAATTTTATTTTTCGCAGAAAATCCAAGTTAAAGTCGTATGCAAATCAGGACGAATCTCTTGCTAAATTACAAACTCGGTCACGGCTGACTTTCCATTGTGTTCTCCTTATGAACTATTAATGAACTTGATAATGATGATTAAAAACTGGAAAATATTATTTCTTCCATTTAACTTCATTAATGGTCTTGTTGATACAGGGTTTTGAAGCGAAGAGACCAAAATGGCGTCGACAACACTGAACGCAAAGGTAATCCAAGAAATTAAAGTGGCTCACTTCGATGAAATCCATTAGTGAGAGTTTGTCTTATAGTAGCTCGACAGAATGTCATTGTATTGCCGTTGTTTTTTGTTCTTTAGAGTCTTGTTTCTAAATACCTCACTAAAATAACTGAGGAGGTGCTGCCTTTGCTCTTATATCTGAAAATGGTTAGACCTTCGCGTCTTCTCGGATAAGGACGTTAAACCGTAGGTCCAGTCTCTCGACAGTCTATCGGGGGACTTAAAAGAACCCATGCACTTGTCGAAAAGAGTAGGGTATAGTGATCCCGGTGTTGTGGTCTGTCTCTTCTTCTGAGGGCATTTCTTGATGATAATATATGTGAGCCGCTTTAGCAGACTATCTAAGACCCTCAACTGTCAAACCCTGTAATCACATGTGAAGCGCAGCAAGGGATAAGCGCTATATAAATGTTCTATTTTTTTTAAATACGTGTACTTAACTTTTATTAAAACTATTATTAAAAAACGACGACGTCACCGACTTTGCATTCCTGTCAACTCTCACGCATCTCTAAACTCACGCATTCTTGAAAAAAAATTGATTTTTTTCAACTTTGTGCATTATAGTCGTAAATTTGATGTAAAAATCACCTTTAAAATCCTAAAATGCTAATTTTTTGGGGGGCAGGGCTGCGTCCCCTACCCCCCCCCACCAGGGCTTTGCCCTGGACCCAACCGGGGGCTGCGCCCCCTGGACCCCACCTTCTCACTCCTTGTAACTCTTAGGGGTTGACAGCTATGACTTTGTAATATGCAATACAGGAGATGAAAGAAATAAGCATTGTTATTTGCTTCTGTTTATGTTTTTTAGGCGACTTTTCTGGTGCTTCTTGAGAAAATTATTTTGAAGTGAGTTACTCAGTAACTGAGTTTCTTTTCGTTTTTACTTGACGTCGTTCTTCAGTTTAAATGCCTTTCCTTGGATTTAGAGCCGCTTTTTCGAAAAATTCGAATTGTTTTTAAATATTTGATATACTTGTTACACAACAGAAGACAATTTAAATTGTTTTAAAAACGCAAAACAAAATGGTTTCAGATTATTTTCTTGTCATATTATGCAAAGAAATGGACTTAAGTTAGCTTAATATATAATATAGTTTATTATGTATGTTGAATTTTCGATTCCCCGATATGATGGGTATTGCAAATCTGGACATGTAGGAAGCGAAGATGCAATGGAAAGTGCATAGGGATGGGTACGCACCCCTCCCTCCACAGGGCGGAAAGATCTGCAGCAGTCTGCCCATTTAAAACGAAGTTTAGTAAATAGAGAAAAAGATTTTATAAAGTACTTCATATCTCAGAGTTTCAATAGTAATTTCAATTGTCTACTCTTAGCTCAAAAAGCAAAAAAAGAAAAAAGGAGAAGAAAAACATTCATGAATCTGCATTCAAACAAAATAACTAACCAGAAGAAAACAAATCAATATCTGTTGTCACATATTTCTCACTTTTGTGTTTACTGTGTGATTGATAAACATTATGGATAGAAAACCAACCATGATATTAGTTGCCTCATCCCCTCCCCCTGAAACGACATAACGCGAAGTCCACTATGGTGTCATTTGGCACCCCAACCCACCCGGCCATAATAAAAGTTTCTGGCAACGGGCCTGAACTGAAGTTAGTATTTTCGTTATAAAGTTGCTTTTATTTATTCATTTTAGAAACTGCTATCCATTAGTATGGAAGCTATACTTCAACTAGAAGTTTTTCATTTATCTTTTCTTTCTACAGAATTTTGCCTCGAAGATGAAAGGAATGAAAGCTGAAAGGCGACTGCCGAAACCGACTCGGGAGCAAGAAGATATGTTGGTTAAATTAGAAAGTATCGAAGTTTAAAAAAAAAACTGATTCATACCTTCACATTTGGTGTGACTATGTGTTGTCAAACGTTTTTGCTTTCCCTTTTACGCCGTGTTTGGATGCCGGATGTTTTTATTCAGACCGAACTCTTGTCCGCCATTTTGTTATTTGAAACTCTATAAACTAGGCCCCATGTCATCTCGCGTTCAATACGTAATAACGGACAAATACCAGGATACAGATAAATGACCTTCTGAATCAGAAATTCAGATTTTACGTTACGCTGTGTTTCTCAAAAAAAAAAAAGATCCTTATAAAAAAGTATACCGCCAAGAATCGTTTGATTTATAACCTTTTTCTTTATTTGGAAAACGAGACAGTTATCTTTTATAGAAGTGTGGACGGACCTTTAGAAAAGTAATTTTGGAAGGACGATGGGGGGGGGGGGGGGCCGGGGAGGGATGGTTTTGCTCAAAAATTTTTTCTGTCAATTCCCTGTACAATCGACTAAACAATATTCATAATTAATTTTCTATCTTAAATTCTTATAAGAGAAATCTTGGGTATTTCTTGGACGGATCGGACTACAAATGAAGAATCGAGAAAATGAAGAAGAGCCAAGTGCATTGACCAACAAGATAAAAATATAAAGCTAAATTTTTTTAGAAAACGGTTAGAGGGAGGGAGGTTGTCCAGAATAAACATTGATTGGGCTCCTGCATATGCATGCCCACAAAAGGGGAAAATGTGATTTAAAATGTGTAGAAAAAGTCTGGTGTACCAATATCCGCGCAGTGACAAAGACTCAAAATCGAAGCAGCTGGAGAAATTTCGTCGCTTACCGTCCGGAAACGAACAGAACGACCTAAGTTTAAGTAAAAACTGTTTTGAAGGCAAATTTTTGCATAAACGATTGTTTTCGCTTTTGGATAAAATGGAACATTATCAAGTTCTAACTTTGACAGGTCGCTGAAAAAGAAAAGGTATTTTTGGCATAAAAACGGTTTGCGCTTTATTTTTTTTTTTGTTTTGCTTTTAATTTTTATGGATTTTCCACTGCGGAATTCTAAAGGTGGTTTTCAAGTGACACTAAATGTTAGCGTAAAAGTTAATATTTTTTGAGTAAAATGTTAAACAGTTCTAAAACCGAAGCTTTCGCCGACCTATAGATACGGCATCATCGAATGAATGAATTTTAAGCATCGCGGAGTTGTCAAACTTGCGAACAGGATCACCCGTAGCAATAATTATAGATCAAATATACACTTTTTTTTATTAAGAACACACTTAATAAGAACAGTGAGGCTCAAATCGCCCGAAAAATAAGAACAAATT
>JAOEHV020207775.1:0-13131 GCA_025447995.2 Isaurus tuberculatus | reverse complement strand
TAAATTTGAAATGAATGTAATGAACTATATTAACAAATTTCACAATAAAAGCTTACTGTTTTGTTTGTGTCATCTGGCAGATGAATTTCTTTATCCTCTCTTCGAAACAACCAACTAAAAAATCTTGAAATCAAACTAGCCTAGAAGACAAAAACATTCAAAGGCATTTTGACACGTTGCAAAATAAACGTAAAAAACAAAAGCAGAAAGGAGAAAGTTTAATTACCACATAAAAATTCACGCGGAGACAAATTAATGAATTTTGGAAAAACGTCTTGCCTCCAGAGAGGAATCGAATTGAATAAACTTCCATATACTAGAGCCTTGGAGACTCATATATTTTGTTAAATAATTCTTGAAATAATGTAAGATTTATGACAATTTTACAAAAATATCACAACCAATTTCAAGATCAGAATTTTTTGTACTGAAATGCTATTTCATGATCAGTAGTTGTTCGTGGGTCAGGATTCTCAATCGAAAATGAACACAATCCTAAGAAATCACTCTCGCACTTTCTGCGCTAAAACGTTTTGTTTCATTAGAAAATCTTTCATCGAAAATGGTCATATAGTTAATATTTACCAAGCAATCTCTAACATGAACTTTGTCTTTGAAATTTATAAATAAGGCAATCAATACATCAGAGTCGCACAACAGCGAAGGAAGACGAATCTGAGCTTTATTTTGAAAAAAGTGAAAATAAGCAATGGCTTCAAGTTTGCATTTATTCTTGGCGTTCCTATTTTGAAAATAGTTGTTAGTCTAACTTCAAAAGAACTTTCAATACCTTAGGGGCTTCCTTCTCTGCTTGTTTCCACACTTCGTCTTTTTGAGGTCCTTTGTTGTTGAGTATAACCCCTTCTGCAGAAGGTTCGTTTTGTTCTGAAAGATCTTTGCTTGATGAAAAACCTTCGTCCAAACTTGCACATGCTCTTACGCTTGGATCACTTTGCATCTCTGCTGTACCAACTAGATTCATTTGCATTAGTGAAAAAAGATAGAAATGGCAAAAAAGTGAAAAACATCACAGCAATAACAAAGATGAATTATGTTGACAACCACGACGATGCGATAACAATGACCAAGATGATGGTAATGATAATGACAATGATGATGACAAACACTAATTGTGATGTTAGGGATTATTTTACTAAAACACTTTCGTCACTTTTAACTGAATAATAAAGTGTATGCGAAAACATCGAAATAGAATTAACAAAATTGGTATCATACTTGACAATGAAAAACTATTGCTATTTTAAAATACTTATTTAATATAAAAGTGTTCTTTTTTAAAAGACGCAATAACGTTTGGTGCTATTAAAAGCAGTGGTTTATGAACCAAACCATATGAAAATGTTATTTAACTCCCATACAAACGAACGTTATTCTCCTTAATTTTTATTATTTTTATCGTGTGCTCATCCAAAAAATTTTTTAAGTTTCATCTAAGGCATTAAAGGTTTCAGTTTAAGCATATCTTTAATACTAGTTTTTAATCGTAAAACCATTCCTCATTCAGATTCGAAAGGAATTAACTTTGCACTAACCTTGCCATTCACAAGGATCAAACATTGGGACTGGTTGTACTGACGTTTCACTGTGTAAATTCGTGCTTTGAGGCAACACTGGTTCAGTTGAAACTATCGGCAGTATCTCTGGAGGTGCAGTAAAGTTAGAAAATCCAAGGGAATCTTTAGTGGACTCTGTTGGTAATGCTTGGGTATCAACAATGCTTCCATCATACGCCTCCTTAACATTAAGTGCCTGTAAGCATGGGCCGTCAAAAACTGGTGGCTGTGCTACGAAACCCAAACTAGATCTTACACAGTCTTCATTATCATTAATTCCCTGTATACTTTCACCCTCAAGAAACACTGGTGCAGTGGAATAAGTTTGTTTCACTGGTTGAGTATTGCAGTAAGATTGCTCCAAGGAGTTGTCCATTTGATTTTGAGATTCTGGCGACCCGACAGCTATGGAATCTTCCTCAGCTTCAGAAGAAAAGTTTATTTGGTCTCGGATTTGTAGCGAGACCTCAGAACAGGATTCCTTGGAATCTTTCACATTTTCAGGCTTCTGCTTTGGAGCAAAAATATTTGCAGGAAAAAGACTTATTTTCTCATCGCATTGTGGCGCAACGTTGTCAGAAGTTGACTCCATAAAATTTCCTTCAATTTCAAGCTGCTGTTTTGGAACAAAAGTGTTGGTAGAAAAAACCGGAGATTCAGCGTATTGATCTGTGTTACAGCTCACTTTTGTTTCTTCTTGGTTTGTTTCTTCAGTAAAGCAAGTTGTTTCGAACGTTGGTGGTGCAGAGGACGGCTTGCTCCCTGGAGCTGACCCATCAAAGTTTTCATCAGCTTTTGCTTTTTTGTCACCCTTAACTTCATTGCTTGCTGTCTGTTCTTGCAGCATGTACATTGAGTTCTTGCATGTTGATGCCTCAGAGGGCGACATTATGATGGGATTGTTATCCGGAGACAACCTACCAAAGGTGTTATCAGCTGTTTGTATTTCGTCAAAAACTGGTGGTTGTCCTACGAAACCCAAACTAGATCTTACACAGTCTTCATTATCATTAATTATCTGTATACTTGCACCCTCAAGAAACACTGGTGCAGTGGAATAAGTTTGTTTCGCTGGTTGAGTATTGCAGTAAGATTGCTCCAAGGAGTTTTCCATTTGGTTTTGAGATTCTGGCGACCCGACAGCTATGGAATCTTCCTCAGCTTCAGAAGAAAAGTTTATTTGGTCTTGGATTTGTAGCGAGACCTCAGAACAGGATTTCTTGGAATCTTTCACAACTTCAGGCTTCTGCTTTGGAGCAAAAGCATTTGCAGGAAAAAGATTTATTTTCTCATCGCATTGTGGCGCAACGTTGTCAGAAGTTGACTCCATAGAATTTCCTTCAATTTCAAGCTGCTGTTTTGAAACAAAAGTGTTTGTAGAAAAAACCGGAGGTTCAGCGTATTGACCTGTGTTACAGCTCACTTTTGTTTCTTCTTGGTTTGTTTCTTCAGTAAAGCAAGTTGTTTCGAACGTTGGTGGTGCAGAGGACGGCTTGCTCCCTGGAGCTGACCCATCAAAGTTTTCATCAGCTTTTGCTTTTTTGTCACCCTTAACTTCATTGCTTGCTGTCTGTTCTTGCAGCATGTACATTGAGTTCTTGCATGTTGATACCTCAGAGGGCGACATTATGATGGGATTGTTATCCAGAGACAACCTACCAAAGGCGTCATCAGCTGTTGGTATTTCGCCACCATTGCCTTCATAGCCTGTTGTCTGCTGTGGCAGCCAGTAGAAGGGGTGATTACACTTTGGTGGCTCGGCGAGCGATGCTCCGTTGGTATTGGTATCGGGCGACGACTGTCCAAACGTGTCACTGATGTTTGCTGTTCTGCCATTGTTGCCAACATAACCTTCTATCTGTTGTGGGATCCATTGCAGTGGATTAGTAGACTTTCTTTGGTCAACAAGTTGTGTTCTGTTACAAATGCCCCCAGTAGATGAACTTTCTAAGGTTTCATCCACGCTGAACGTTTTTGCATGGCCGCCTGCATAGCTCGCTGTTTCCTGTGGAACCCAGTATATGGGATTGTAGTATGTTGCTGGCTGGGTGTTCCAACCGTATGTTTGATCAGCAGTATAAGACTGTGCCATGTACACATTACTTTGATTTTGGACTGGGATCCAAAGGTAATATACCCCAGGGGGTAGCCCCCAGTATGGTGGAAAGCTGGGAATCCCGGTTTGGTAGTAACTAGGGGTCCAGGTACCTTGGGAATCTGGAACAATATAAAGACACAAATAAATTTAATTATACGCTCTTGCTTGCTTCCTTTTGCGTATCTAAGAGACCATTCTTCTAGCTGGAAATTCATGTCAACTTACAAAATACTGACATAAAAAAGGTCTTAAAATACTATTCACAATAATTTTCTTTTTTTGACTCAAATTATTTAAAATATAATTTGAAGTAGTTCCGCTAAAAAATGTTTGATTTAGGTCAAATTATTTTCTTTTTGCACTGCCTCAAAGTACGAAAATTTGCGCATTTTCGGGGGATTGGGTTGTGACGTCATTCCCGGACTTTCTACTTTGACTTTGTTTTTCCCGAGTCATTATTACTTGACTCACTGGAGGAACGGCTGCAAGAACTGTAGGAAGAACTCAAATCTTCATCCGATTTGAAAACCTTCGACTGATTTATAATTAACGACTATGGTGGATATATAAGCGCTAGGCACCTACCCTGAGAGGGATAGTTGTTTTAGTATTTACCAAATCAGTTGGATAAAAGTGTTTCATCTTAAAAAAATATTAAACTTGTATTTTTTTAAAGTTTCTTTTTATAACACGCGCGCTTGTTTTCACGTGACAATACAGCGTTGAGTGTTTACATGCTCATTTACCAATTTTGTAAATATACAGAAAATATTGGATGAAATTTTATCAAGAAATTGAAGAAAGTTTTTGTCTACAAGTATCCGTATATGTATTGCTAGAACAAGAAATATTTATTTTGCAATTGAAAACAGAGAAGTTGTGAAACCTCTCGTCATTAAGCATTTTGTGAAGGAGATGATGACAACGATCTTGGCTCATTTTGCAGAAATAAACGTTTCCACATTCGTTGAACGTTTTTCATGATAAATGTGGAATTTGTTTAGGTTTTAATGTACTAATCAGCGACGATAGAAAATTCTTTGAGGCGGAAGGTCTTCTCAAGTGGCGATTAGCACATTCAGATTGAGGTTAGTGACTTTCTGTTGTAATGGCTGCTACCTGTCTTCCTATTTCTGAATGAAAGCTTTGACATACAACTGTTAAGCTTCGTCAAACGATCTTTTGAACTCTATTGGCCCAGTAAACCGCTCAGGAAAAAATAAATATTGGTAATAAAAACGCATATACGATGTTTTTGTACATTTCAAATTTTAACCAAATCCTTGTTTACAAATTTCAGTTACGAAGTCGAGGATTTTGTGACCACCATTTTCATTATTTTGATGCAGACTCAGAAAAATTATCAATCTTAATATGTTTACTTGTAATCAGTCTACACTGACCAGTCAAATGTTTGTAAATTTTGGCATTTTTTACATTTTCTGCCTCAATCAACGCTAAAGTTTTCTTTTCTGAAATAAGACGCCATTTTGACTACTGCCTCAAAATCAACTAATAGTCTTGGATATCGCGAATTACGGGAGCCAATCAGAGCTCGCGAAAATGGATATCGGTTGCTTGCTAAATACTTATCATGTTTATACTTTTGAGCCAAAGTTGTCTTGGTATGACGTCATAACGTAGTCCACTTAAAGCACGGGCATTATAATTAACCATCAAAATGTGAACTTCAAATGCAGATTAGACATGGAGAAAAAAAGTTATAAAATCTTAAAAACATAATCATAAAATTTTTAAGCTTAATTATAAAAACTAGGGGTAAGGAGAGCTTAAAAAGTGCGGGCGGGAAACTGAGGAAGTATTATTATTGGAGGAAATCATAAAACACCCTTTGTTCAAAATCTATAAAAAATTTTGCAATGAAATGAAGCGCTCGGAAACCTATGTTAAATGGCATTGCTCAAAAAATTTTCCCTGTGTGAGCTTTTTATACGCAAATACTCTCCAGCGAACTAGCTTTATAAAGCAAAACATGGCGAGATTTTCAAAATTAACCTCTCTAAAAATGTATGGCAGCAATATATACTATTAAAAATCTACCAAGTTGTTGAAGAACTGCACAATGTAGATTACACGTGTACAGAATCATGAGATGAACAACTGCAACTTTTAATTTTCCTTATTTTCCAAATAATTTAGGTTGGGCAAAAAAAAAAACATATTTTAGTGATATTTTAAAGAACTTGATCAGTCACTTTTCGCCCGCACTCGTTCTTTACGCAAAACATTTAATGACTGTCTTTCAATCGTTCATGCATTATTTGCTTACTGCTTGTACGGCTACAAAAAATCTCGAAATTTGACTAAAGTTGAGAATTAAAATGTTTTAATGAAAAACCTTGTTCTTAAAATAGATAAAATGCAGTATATGATTTTTTCATCTCCGTACCATTTCAGTACCTACCACTCACTGCCACTTTATTACGCTTAGCAGAACTTGTTCTAACACTTAATTGTTTTCTTTTGACGGCAATTAATTTCAACAAATTAATGGTGTAGCTATGGGCACTAAAATGGGACCTAGTTACACTAATTTATTTGTTTTTTTTATTGAAGAACAGATTTTTAAAATACTCCGGCCCAAAACCCGAACTTCTTGGACGCTACATCCCGCAGCAGACCTGACCTTGAAGCTTTTGTTTCTTTTATTAACTCTTTTCACGCCCTTCACTTGATTTTACTTGGGATCTCGGTCAGTATCAATGCCAATTATGTTAGCACCAGCGTTTATTAAGAACCTACAAATTCTCAAACTTATCTAATGTATTCATCCTCATATCCCAAGCACACCCTCAATTCTATTCCTTTTCACAGTTTCTAGTTCTGAGACGTCTCTGTAGTGACGGCACTGACTTTTTTTAACAAATCCATTTAGATGCACTCTTTTTTCATTAACCGGCAATAGCCTGCCGCTATTGTTGACTGCGTTATATATGCACAAGGCCTTCTCTATCGATTGCACTACTGCACTCACTCCTAATGTTCGCGCTTACATTGATCGCATTCCGTTTACCATAACTTTTCACCGTATTAACAACAATTAACAAACACCATTGTTTATCGCAATTTTAATTTACTTAATTCGGATTCTAGAAACTCAAATATTTTCAGTTAACGTCCGCATTTTTTTTAAAGAAGAACCGCAATCTTCGCGCCTTCTTGGTTACCGGTACTCTGTCCTCTGATAAAGAACCTGGCACCTTTCCTTGTTCCCGCAAACGATTTATCACTTGTCCTTACGGGCCCCAAGTCAACTGATTGTATTCAATGCTCCCGTTGTAACCAGTTAATTATATATTGGTGTAACTGGCGACCGTTTAGGTGGCCGCATCAGGAATCACCTTCATGACATACGCAATAGCGATCTTTCTAAACCTGTCTCTCGTCATTTTAATTCTTCCAATCACTCGATTTCTATTTTTTTTCGGTTTATCTAACGATTGTCGCAAAACCAAAGAAATGCGACTAATTCACACTTTGGGTACTCTAAATCCCAAATGGGATAAAACGCTTCGCATTTACTTAGACTTCTGTCATTTCTTACTCTTTCGTTTTTTTTATTCTATTTTTCTCACATATATCTATTCCTTTATTTCCTTTTTCACAATCTATCCTTGCATTACTATATAACCATCTCTCTGTTTATCTTCCACACACTTCACTCCGACGAAGGACTACAGTCCGAAACGTCAGCATCATTTAGTCTTTCACGGTTTATAACTTAAAAATGTATCAAACTATATGATTGATAACTTTATTATAATTAGGAAAAAAAGAAGTTTAAGATAATTTTAAGAAAATCGTTCCAAAAAACCAAAGGAACGCCTTCCAGAAGCCAGGACGTAAGTCATTATTTAGAAAAACAGTTGTAGAAATTGCTTTTTTCACGCACCTAAATTGGTAAATTGAAACGAAACCGCATGAACCATGATATTCACCCAGAACAGGCACAGTTTTTAGGCAAGCGTTACAAGTGAAACAAAGAGACTTTTCTTGGAGTCACAGGATTCAAAAAACGATTCGAACACTGTTAATAAAAGAAGACTACTCCCAATGGTTTATAAGCCGTTTTTAAAAAAACTAATTTTTTGAATTTTAATTTTCATTCCCTGATGAAGGTCTTAGAGAGCGACCGACCACTTTATTTACATATCTTAAAATCTAAACATTTAAATGTATATCATACAAGGTATTATAGATCAGTTGCAAACCCATTTTTAGTTAACGATGAACACTGATTACCTTAACAACACAGAAGAAAAGTATCTTTCTACAAGTTTTGCACGGAAAATTTCAAACTTTTGAGCTCCAGCTAAGATTCTAGATGTCAGATTTCCAATAAAGTCTGAGATTTGATAAATCAATAAAATTCAAACACTTCTAACTTACCGTAATAAAAGTTTCCTGAATACGAAGCAGTGTACATTGTTTATCTATAGTGACAAAATAAATTAAACCTCGAAGAAGATGTCAAACTGTTGCCTTTTTTTCCTTTAAGCAAAACTCACAATTTTTGCGTCATAAACCTTGTGTTGTGACGTACCATTGCCATATTAGCTTAATTCTAAAGGCGATTATCTTAATTAAAGATTAAAGATTAAAGATAGTGATTATAATTGTACTATAAGGTTTGATATGGGATAAGTTGATATCTACTACAGATGATAATAAAGGCATGTGAGTATGAATAAAGAAAGGAACAGATATAAAGTTTATATTAACTACATTTATAATACTAAAAAGTCGAGCCAAAAATAACGTGTGCAAATCAAATTGTACTAGTGCGCGCGCATTTATTGCTGAACGATTTTCAGTTATAAAACCACTTGGAACAGAAAACTGTCTTGGTCGTATTGTTTACTTTTCGGTAAGACAGAACGGGTGACGCATTTTGGTTAGATCCTGCCAAGGAAACGAGATCCTGGCTTTGAACCCCGGCATAACCAAGCTTTAAACTTTTGTTTGATTTTCTTTACTGCTAAAGTTGACTTAGCTTTCCATCATTATAAGGTCGCGAACAGTAAAATGAGAACCTGCTTCTGCTGATAGCTCACCTGCGTTATATGAATTAGTTTTCCAACAAGGGAAAGTCAAAACTCTCATCCAATTTTTAACACAGACGAAACCGTACGTAAGTGGTTTCTTGCATGAGCAAATAAGCTTGTTAAACGATTCAGTTTTTCTATTTAGTACTCACCAAGAAAGACTCAGTACTAGCTTAATTTAAGTCTACCTTAATTTTAACATTTTTAACAAAACCGTTCATTTAAGGGCTGCAGCTTGGTTAAAACTTTATTGAACTTTATCTAAAGCGCATGAATTGATAAAAAGTTGTATATAAGGTATAACGTCTAAATGTTAAAAAAACTAACAAAAGAAAGCAACAAAGAAATAATAAAACAACAAAAGAGAACAACAAAACTGTAAGCGAGAGATGTTTGAATTCATCAATCAAAGTTGGTAAATGCCTTTAACTGCCCATTGACATCAATTGTTAACTTGTCAATCATCTTATGGAGGTATTAATGTCACGGGTCTCGTTGCATGTTTAATGACGTAATCACTAGTGCTTCCCAAGATACTTCTTGTAATAGTCCCCAATACTCTATCCCTAATATCACACAGGACGCGTTCCTCTCCTGAGCCTGGTGGCACAGTGCTTCTCCCACGTGACCATTCATGCAAACCGATTCGTATGGAAGCTGGAAAACAAAAAGTAAATATAAATGGTACTACTTCAATCACAATGATTGTTGTAAAGTCTTAAGAGTCATACTCTGTGAGATTCGAGTAATATTAAAAGGTAGAGGCCACGGTACCTCACCGATTTGGCTGAAATTTTGCATGCAGTCTTGCTTTGGGGTACTAACTACAAAATGTATGTTTTATAGATTTTATTTTGGGAGTTATAAGCATGGCCGGTTTCGATCGGCTTCGAAAGGGAGCCAATTTAATATGGCGGATCAAAGGACTTCTTGTCATCCTTCCTACCAGTTTACCTTAATCTTTTACCAAAAGCCATTAATACCGCTTTAAAAAGCTATCCTTGTACTCACGTTCTATGTTGAACACTTCACCGAGATAAAATATTTTGGTCATGAACGAGCGAAATGTTGTAGTGTGCTTCCATGACACTTTTGAGACATATAACATTTCGTGCAGACCGAAAGCCTGATATCTCCCATGTTATGCCGTTTGACAGTTTACTATTAATCCTGGGTGTAGATCATTTATAGCAGGTTTGAGAGGAGAAATAAAAAAATGGGCAACTTCTTCAGCAAGAGAAAATAAAATTAAAGAAGTTGCCGAGGTTTTACCATTCTACGATCATTAACCGCTTCTATTACTAACTATAGCAAAGGCAAACATTGTAAGTCATCATTACAAACCGTGGAAATATTGAAATATTTTGCTTCTACACAGCCATTAACTAACTTTACTGTTTATTTATACTTGCAATATTTTTCAAATCATTTATCGAAGATGATCTGTTTTCACTAATGTAAATAAAGAAAACAACAAAAGAAATCTTATTTGATTCACAAAGGGAACCGCTTACCTGAAAACCATTTTGTCTCTAAGATACGTTGCGCACAATTCGAGCAGGCGAAACTATAGCTATTGAGGTAGCCAATAAATATCTCTAGCTAGAGACCATTTACAGTTAAAATACACATATCTAAATTCTAAGTCAATGTACCGTGCGATGTCAATAACCTTGGCCTGAAGTAAAGAAAGATATGCTCAATTAGATACACTTCATAATTGGTGGAGGTTGGGGGGGTGGGAGGACCAGGGATTTTTCACAATGGAAAGTAGGAGGGAAGTAAAACTAATCAAAGAAGAAGAACATTTCCAAACCCTAGCTTGTTACTATTGGGATCTTGAAATTAATGCTAAAAAAATAAAATAAGTGACCGTCTTCAAAGATAAAATAGAGCCCTCACTAATTGATAGTGTTTTGTGCTGAGCGATAGTAAAATCTGCAGGTTACTCAAACAAAAATGTGAAACTGCATACTAGCTAGCATTAAGGGGGGACTTAATCTAAAAGAACGAATTATTTTTTGGTCCAAATCAGAGGTGGTAGGGGGTACTGAGTAGTACCTATATTACTGAAACGAAAATGAAGGAGGCTTGGCAGGGAATGACATCATCACGGGTGATGACTGGCAATCAAGTGACACACCCCACCAGGGCACCATTACATAACGACCCGCAGAGCCGGATTTATGCGTCTTAGGGAATCTGAATTTCCCTAAGAAAAAAGATCAAGTTTCCAGCTATTCTTTTCAGGCTTCCGGAAATCAAGCACCAGTTTGACAGAATATGTTAACAAGACCGTTAGCCCTGCAGTGGGTAGCGCCGCGGGTTCTCTAAACGCAATTAAAAAAGCTTTGTGTGTATTTAATTGGATTTTAAAATGATATCTCAAAAATTTCGATTTTAGCGCCCAAAATCTTTATCCCCCAAAATGGAATAATCAACCCACTGACTTTAACTAGCCGCGTAGGTCGTTGCGCGGTTTTTTTTTTATTTTTGCGCTCACATTTCTCGTTGACTGACATGGAAGGTGAAATTCGGGAGAGCAGTTCGAATGGAGAGCCAATTCTGTATTGGAAAGGCGAAAAATGACAAAAGATAGGAAAAAGAGGAAGCGCCATCAAAAGCAAAAAGAGAAGTAGGCCACTATTCAAGGACTCGCTGAGCTGTTGGAAAGGGAAACGTACGGTGGCTCCAAAGGGCCATCCGACATATGACATATAAAGTGTACGATATAAAAAATCTTCGAGATAAAAATCTTCGAGATAGAAATCTTTGAGATAGAAATCTTCGAGATAGAAATCTTCGTTATAGAAATCTTCGAGATAGAAATTTTCGAGATAGAAATCTCCGAGATAGAAATCTTCGAGATAGAAAATCTTCGAGATAGAAATCTCCGAGATAGAAATCTTCGAGATAGAAAATCTTCGAGATAGAAATCTTCGAGATAGAAAATCTTCGAGATAGAAATCTACGAGATGGAAAATCTTCGAGATAGAAATCTTCGAGGTAGAAATCTCCGAGATAGAAATCTTCGACATAGAAAATCTTCGAGATAGAAAATCTCCGAGATAGAAAATCTTCGAGATAGAAAATCTTCGAGATAGAAATCTTCTGTAGTTCAGATTAGGTTGGATAGAACTCGCAAGATTGCCTCGAGTTGTCGCTGTTTAAGGCAGTAAACATGGTCGCAATAGATTTTTACACATACCACGGTTTGTTTAATTTTTGTCCTTTTTTTTGTGTGTAACGTCCTAAAACATGGTATAGACTCGGGGATATTAATATCTGCATCGAAAAATCCAAGTATGAACTTTATGTGTGTTTTGGCTGTTCAGATAAAACTGTCCGAGCAAGGACTTACCTCACTCCGATACCTCCATTTTATGCCACCAAGCGAGTACGGTCTCAACACAGGCGTACATATTTACCATATTTACTAAATTTAAAGTGGAAAGGTGTTTCCTTGAAGGACAAGTTAAGGTGTGCATCTTAACTATTTTGTTCCTTCGTGCACAGCTTGAAAGAAATGTAAGATGTCAATCTTGAAGAAAAAGGTGTTTTAAAAAAGCATATTGTAATATAAGATATGGTTAATTCTCATTAAACCAGGATGCACAATGTTTTTTAAAATATACTGCAGTCATTTGCACACAAACAATTGTTATAGAATCTCAATTTATGGAGAATTTAGGACACTGAATAATGAACACTGATATTTGAAAAGCTTATTAAGTAGATTCCAAATACAAGTACAGTGGCCTTCAAATTGGTTTCTAGTACTTAACAGTTGCATTGATTCATTAAGCTGAAGGAATCTTCAAAACAGGGTTGTGGTGCATTAATTGTTATTCGGAGTTTCAGATTCATAATAATTCTTTTAAAACCTAAAATCGATTATTACAAAGATATGAAAGTTAAAAGTACATTATGACATTTTTCACTTGTTGCAGTCATTTCACTGTTGGGTTTTCAAAATCCAGTCATTTTTCGGAAACTCGCTCTCAAGATGCAGTCATCTTTCGGCAGTAAGTGAAAACTGTAACCATTGAACGAAATTTTCTTTTTGTGGGCTTTTTAGATGAGTTTTGACTATTGGATCTTAAGCAGCACGTGTACATAACAACTCTGGTTTAAGGTGTCTTTACATAAAATAATTATATTGATATTTTAAAAGTTAAATCTTTTATAATGACTTGTTGTAAAAAACACTTTAATATGTAATTTACAAAATTATAAGATACTGTGTCGGGAGCTTTTTCCCGGCAATAAACTCACAAGTTAAACTCTAAACTCAACAAAAATGTATTCCGTGATTTAGTTTTTACATGCACTCGCTCGCTCGCTTCTCTCCGACAAAAACCATAATTTTTCTAATGTCTCGTTCCAGTCCCTG
>JAOEHV020207676.1:0-13131 GCA_025447995.2 Isaurus tuberculatus | reverse complement strand
TCAAACTAATATTCCTTTTTTATGAACATTAATAAACAAAATAAGAAAATAAAAAAAATCTGTCATATACACTTTAAATGTCTCAAAAATGATTGTTACGTGGTTATGGGTCGTGGTCACGTACATTGTTGATATTCTCAATTTGAACAAACCAACCGATAGTATAAACATGGTGTAAAACTAAAAACGTAAAACATAAAAAATAAAAATGGTTCATTATTTAGCCGCTGCTCTTGCTGGCTGTCAAAAAAATGTAACAAAAATTAAAAAGTTTCATCTAAATTTACACGAAGTTTGCAATTTGAATTATGACCAAAATGTTAACTTTAAAAGATTAACATTTTGGTTGCCAACACAATAGTATAAGGGATGTTGTGATGACCAACATTAGCCGAGAATTATTTCAGGAATGCAGTGTGTAAAATCAAATTTTTTCCCCCTTTCTCGGGTATGTTCTTAGCCTTTCCTAAAAGGTAAGATATCGTTGACTCTCACGTTAATTCTTATACAAAACGATTTATATCAAACAGCTGTACAAGAAAATGCCATAAAACCCGTTTACTGCATGTCATCAATCCTTTGACATGTCACCTAAACAATTTTTGTCAATCAAGATAAGAGTCTTGTTTTTTTTTTTTTGAAATTGTTACGATTGAAAAATGTTGCTGCAACGCAAAAGTAGGTTCAATGTTTTTACCTTAAGAAATTATTCAGGAAATTTGGAAAGCACGATTGGTTTAGGATTAGTTGAAATATATATGTTGACAATCTGTTTTGAAGTGTGACCCAAGTCATACCAAATCGTGGTCTCGTTTTGTCACTTTCTTTCATTGATTGACTTCTTTTGACAAGTCTGATCATTTATCGCATTTAATCAAACATAGTGGTGAAACAGCACGATACTAACGATAAAAATGACAAAGTCTGTTGGGAGTACATTAGAATATCACATAAATCTTTCAGTTTTAGGTAGGAAATGTCATAAAAACCCAATATCTTTAGTACTGATATCGTTTGCCAAGCTAGATGACGAAATCTGTAAAAACTGTGGTTTGTGGTTGTGGCTAGATACCATCACCGAATATCATTGTGGACACATACGTCATAAGATGATGTAATATGTTATGATGCACACGCAAAAGTTACGCATATTCCATACAACGTGAGCGAACTTTGCGCCGTTTGCAGAAAATGATTTTTTACATTATATAGTAACAGTTTTAAACGGAAATGGTTTCCTCGACCTAAACAAGACTTTTAAGGAATCAAGCGATTGTTTACACTCTTTCCAGTACAATATCGTCCCAATTAAATGCTTTGCTTTAAACTTATATGATACCCAGTATTTACCATCTAGGCCCCGTCCAGCTTCTATGACGCTAAAATCACCAGAAACGCAAAAAAAGCTGTGTGTCCACTGACTCCACTGGGACACGCGTGCATGCTTGAAGGTGATTTAAAAAACCTTTTTTAAAAATATCGTAACTTTCTATATATTTTAATTTATAAAATGCTTTGAAACCAGGATATCTTGAAAGTCCTCTCTCAGTCCAAAGTTTATAGGAGATTCAGGATGCTCAAGTTGTTAATGGTGCTTCCCTATCCCGGGTTGAAATAATTAGTTAATCAATATTATAGCACTTTTTTATATAGCGCTTATTACTGCTAAAGCTCTGAGCACTTTACAAGCAAATACAGTCAGGCGCGTACGAAGGGGGGATGCATCGGGTGCACGTGCACCCCCCCCCCCCACCTGATAAAAAGGTCCTCAGTCAGATCAGATACAGCAAGATAAGAACAATCAAAAAGGGATGACATAAAAGAAAGAAAGTGCACAGCAGTTCAGGTCGGGACTACAAATTATATAGTAGATATTTTTCGACTTTTCATATTTTCTTATCCATATTGTTGTTACACATATCAGATATCAGAATTGTTTAGATATCCTGATATTTTAAGGACTGATAACCTAAGGTCCGCTCAAGCTTAAAGTGTACCCTCCCCCCGCCTCTCGCAGGAAAAGCTGCGTACGCGCCTGACAGGGCTCAAACTGTAGAGGGTCTTAGATTACTGTCCTCTGCAGTGGCTCACATATAATTGAATAACCAAGAAATGCCCTCAGTGAAAGAGATAGACCGATAAGTGTGTGGCTTCTTTTAATTCATCCCATTAGAGAGACTGGACCTACGGTTTAACGTCCTTATCCGAGAAGACGTGAAGGTCTAACCATTTGCAGCTGTTAGAACAAAGGCAGCACTCACTTCTCCTCAATTATTTTAACACCCTGAGTATTGGGCCGGCTGGGAATCGAACCATGAGCCTCCCGCTCGATAGACTGGCACTTACCAACTAGGCTAACCAGGTGGCAGCAGGTTCGAAATCTGGTCGTAGCATTTGACTGATTGTAATCTGACGTCGAGGTTTTTTCTTCAGAATCAGGGTTTACGTCGAGATCTGAGCCGTCATCCGAGTTAGTAATACGGATTTAGACCATAGATTAATCAACCAAGAATTAATAGCAAAGAGCCACTCCATTTAAATGATTAAGAGGATATTAATAATTATATTATTGTTATTGTTATAATCATTTTCACTATCACTGTAACACTATCACTATCGTCATCATTATCATTGTCATTGTCATTATCAGTTTCATTTTCATCATCATTTTCATTATGATATCGCTGTCGTTATTGTTATTATTATTATTATTATTATTACTATTATTATTATTATCGTTCAGCAATAAATCGCCGATCAGAGCAATCAAAGTTCCTGAAGCTGTCAGCAAGTTATTTATAGAAATAAAATGGAGCCTGATATTGCTAAGTTTTTTAAGCTAAATTTTTAATGTTTAATGAAGGTAGACAAAACTTAAACATGGGAAGGGACTCGTTGCTTTTGATGTGAAATGAGCATTAAGAGGGACTTTTGAGTCTTGGAATTAAATGAAGTTCCTTTCCAGATGGTTACCCAAAGTAAGGGGGAAAGAATAAACGAAGAAAGCCAATCTCTCAGTTTTAAGACCGGAAATGCCATATCGACCCAATATCTTTAGCAATGATATCGCGAATCAAGACGAGGAAATCTGCAAATACTGTGCGTTGTAAAATAGACTAAAAACCAATGCAAAACCGTGCGAACGATCGACTTCCTGCCTACGTTGGATCACTTAAAAGATGCTGATCAGTCGAAATAAAGAAATAAAATAACATATTAAAAAGAGACTTAAGTAAGAACTGATCAAATAATGTGGATGCTATAAATATAGCGTATATAGTATATATATTTGCTATATATATAATATATATATATATATAATATAATTTGTATAGTAAAGCGTTGTGTGTCCTTTGGATCCTACTACCTTGTGACTACATCGTTGGATTGCCAGCCACATTGATACAAAAATATAATTTATAATTTGCCGGTGAGTCAATGCCGGGGAACCCCCTGGCTAACTACTAACTTCATCGATTGCTCTGATGCCAGCAGGGTTGTCGTGATGGTGCAGTGGTTAGCACACCCGACTAGTAACCAGGGGGGCGGCATTCCCACTCACGGCATATGTTTGTTTTTCATTCAAAAAAAAGTTTGCTGTCGCTATTTCCGTGGATTAATTTATATATACATATATATATACTATATGCTATATATATAGCATCCACCGTGCTTTGTGGTTTTCGCAAAATATCATCACCGAATATCATTGTTGAAACACGTGTCGCAACATGATATACACCATTATGATACACACGTGAACGTTAAGCATATCCAATACTGTAACCGAGTTTTACGCCATTTGCGGAAAATGATCCTTTTTATTTATTAACAGGCATACAAACAGAAAAGACATCTAAATCCTAAATAACACTTTTGAAGGATCTAGTGACTGTTCAAATTGTCTTGTTCAACTACGTCTTCATCAAAAGCTTTACCTTAACACTTAAAGCGAAGTCATAGTCCTTGTGCTCGGATTTATTCCGCTAGCACAGTTTATAGAACAACCGCTGACTACAGTTTGTCATTTAAGAGCAAAAACCAAAACAAGCAGTTTTAGGAAACTCGGAAACACTTGAGTTATTTCTCCATCTATCACTAATTGTTTTGAGAGCAAGAAACTTGTGCTTAAGAAATTTATAGTGTTCTCTTCACTTTGAAATCAAGCTAAATTTAAATACTTTAAGGAGCCTAGTGGCCCATGAGACCGGCTCTTATCTCCGGTTTTTGTAGACAACAACAACAACAACAACAACAACAACAACAAGTTTATTTGTACCCTCCAATTAACATTACAGTATATTCGATTAGAATGTTATAATTGAACATTGAAACAAAGGAGAACTTACAATAATATAGAACAGATTGGATTTATAAGGAGAGGGCACTGGCTGTCTGAAATAACTACAAAGCTAAACTAGTCAGACAGCCAGGCAAATTTTTAAAGATTTATAGCTAAATTAATAATCTATCGGCGAGTCAGAGGTGTACAGTAATATAAAAATAATGTAAGAAAAAAGATAAACCAAAAAGAATAAGTAATAACTAAAAAATATATTAACAATTAAATATAAAAATAGGATGCAGATAAGTATTCCAGAAGCAAGTAGATAGGACAGAGCAAGAAATAAAGAAAATCTTAGTATTCATTAATAAACTTATTCTTGATATTCCTTTTGAAACTGGAAATATTGTTGGTTTGGATAGATTTCCCAAACAAATTCCAAATTTGAGGTCCCTTAAACCTAATATTAAATTTCCCGTAGTTTGTCCTTGCTCTTGGAATAAAATAGGATCGGTTAACTTGAGATCTTGTGTTATGATTATGTATCTTACTAATTGTAGTATTAAGTAGATGAGACTCCTTGACTTCCCCTGGACGGGACACTGATCCATCGCAGGTTAGCTCTCAGCTGAAGCTGGTGTTCATTTACCGACCTCATAAAGATGGAAAACTGAGTCAGCTTAGTCGGAAAAGAAGGTCACACAAATGTTAATTCAAATGTCAGCAGAGCTGGGAATCGAAACTGGGACCATGTGGTTGGAGGGCAAGGATCTTACCAACTGCGCCAATTGTAAAAGTTCGTTATTACCCCATCCATTGAGTACATAAAATCTGATGTTGTTAGCCAGATTATTGTTGGGAGGGGGGGGGGGGAAGGGGGCCTAGTTGAAATAAAGAAATAAAACATCATGTTAAAAAGAGACTTAAGCAAGAACTGATCAAACAACGTGGATGCAGTAGTTTTAAAAATAGTTTGCATCCCCGTTGTTTGATCTACTTTTTACTATAGCTAATAGTAATACTCATCATCAATACTCAGATTATTATTCTAATTATAATCATATAACCAAGATAATTTTCATTAACTTTGATTGTGTTTAACCCTTGTTATATAACAAAAAAATATCAATGCACGTTAAACAACTTCTGTTTTGTCTTTTGCGTATACTTATCAGTGAAGTTAAGAGTGCTCTAAAAGTTGATATATATGTAACTTATCACACAACTGGTTCGCAAAATATCTCACGCTTTACCTTTTTTTCTTGATTACAGAGCGCTCAACCACGAAAGAGCGAGCAACGCATAATTCAAAACGGTATCAAGTCATCAAAAGAGATAAAAGAGATTACAATTGCAATGTAAACGTTTTGAAATAAAACCTGCTATCGAAATATCAGCCTGTGATGCCGTGCAATACTCATTTCATAGATAGTGCTGCCGGTTTTGTCCTTTGAGTTTGAGGACTCGTCAGTTGTACTAAAGAGTCTTTGAAAGCTTGAGATGTATATAGACAGACTCTCAAAGAGTAAGTAAAGTATCTATACATAAATTGAGTAATACCCTTTGGGATTATTCCGTAAAAACTTTAGCTAAGTACGGATTTGCATAGTTATAACACCAGATAACACATATATAGACCTAGGTAATATAAGCAGGGTAAAATCGGGTATGGAAGTGGAATGTGGAATTTCTAGGGAATATGGAATATTTGGATTATAAGTGTAAGGAATGGGGAATGATCCATGTTCCCAAAAAGAATACAAAATATAAAGCTTTGAACAAGAAAAAAAATGAAAATGAAACCATTCATTTGTACGCCTGTTTGTATTCTTTTATTTATCTGGTTTAATCTCAACTCATCCAATCAGAGAATAGCGTGCAAAAAGCTGAACAGCAGTAATGAATAGCAAATTGGGATATCTTATCGGATATAGCAAAAGAGTACAGAATATCTAGAATTGAAATATTCAGCTTCTACCCAAAAAAAATTAAAGAATAAAAAGCAAAGCCACATCAACTCATAATTTTTCGAACCGTTGCAAAATGATTTAACCATTCGGCCTCCGTTGGTATTAATTTTCATGTATATAATTGTATGTGTATATTGACCGTGAATAATTTTGTTTATTTTTTAGTTCTTACATGATAATTAAAAAATAATTTTCACTGACTTTCAGATTTTCATATATTATTAATTTGCTCCTTCCAGAGCTAATAATGACTATAATTGTGTACAAAATAATCAGTACTCCCGTGTTGATATCTACTCTAAATAACGCTTAGTCAACATTTCTATAGCTTCGTCGTCGTATGTGGCAAATGGACCGATTACCATTTAGGTTTTGCTTGTCTGTTTGCAAAGAGTTGACCGTTCCTATATAATGTAACACAAAATGTTATCATCTGTAGAACTTTTTTTTCCTTGCCAATTTGGATTCGACAAGCTTAAGAAAAGAAACTTCAATTTTGGACACATGTAATAAATTTTGTCACGAAAGTTTCTTTAAAAACTTCATTTTATCAAAGCAATTATTTCTCAATTACATGCAAACTGGTTTTTCCATTGTTTTAATATGACATTTTATCCTCTTACAATGTGTTAGATTTAAAAAAAAAAAATTCACAGTTATACAAACTCGATAAAGCTTTCAATACAAAGACAGTTAATAGTTTCCCAGCCTCTTTTGGAAAAAAGGCTTGAAACTGTGCACAACAAGAACAAAGAAATGTTTTGATTTTCGTCGGAAGGGTGCCTGTATGTGTGAGAGAAATAGCTGTTCTACTTTAAAAAAAATTAACTGTTGGTTTGTGTTTTCACAGCTGGTGAGTTTATGAGCTGGCTCCAAACTGACCGTCTATTTTGACTTTTGTACAATAGAGCTTCAACAAATCAAAATGACACGACTGTTTGATCACTTTCCCAGCCCGCTTTGTGTCTCCTCAATATCTCGAAGTGTTTAAAACTGCGTAACATATGTTGCGAGCTTGTTTTCAATACCTCAGATCCAAAATGTCGATAATTTAAGTACTGAATAAACCTCTGCGTTATTATCTTGTGGCGTTTGACTTCAGTCTTTATTTCTTTATCTTTTTAGATATGACCATTGCTACATAAATAATTTTTGAATGTTATGTCTTGCGGCTTTTCCTCAAGTGCTTAATTTTACGCACAGAACATGGACTGAAATGTTAAACCGAATCCGGCAACAAATCTTCTAGCGCATAATTAAACAGTTTAAGTCAAATTTTTCCATATTCTTATTTGTATCAGTCATTTAGACTTTTAGTTTCATTTTTGAACTAGTAAATTTTTGAGTAATACTTGTTTTTTTTTTGCTTATACATCTGTGTTAATTATACGACGTTCAGTGTAATATTGGTTTCCATTGATTCACTGCTTTGTTTTTTGCATTTAATTACGAAATTGTCAACTTGATCCGGTTTCTTTCATCTGATCTATTTTGTAAGTATGAAGATGGATCTGGTAGAATTGTGAACATTAAGATCAATTAAAACGAGATCAAAAATTTCTCACGATTTGTACCATTCGAGAACTTGATAATGACTCCCCAACGTTTTTGTTTTACAATTTTCTCAAAACATCAGCATTATGAAAGTTAATTATTCTGAATGGAAAAGAAATGAATTCGGCAGCTTCAAATAAAAAAGATTCAGGGTTACAAATGACTTTCTATTGATGAAGTAACACCACGTAGTAGTATGGTTTTTAAAGAGATTTTTTATAGCTGCTTAAATGATTATTTTGTTTCTATATTTCGTTAAACAGATTAAGAAGCTAAGCGCTGACAGTTTCGCTTAATGATATAACACCAAAATATTACCTTGACAAAGTTTAGAGATTTATGATAATGCAAAAAATTTATTTAGCAAGGAATCGGTGTGAGGACATTTCTCCAGAAATAGGTTACCAAAGTAAAATAACGTTTAAACTCCTAAAGAAGGGGAAAAATTAACAAGCTCATTATAGGAGCACAAAATAATGGAACTTGCTCGTCAAAAAGTTATTTACTGTTGTAGAGAAATCAGTATTATTCCCTAAAAACTCCGATGGACAATGTCGCCAATTTTTTTTTCAAAGAAACTTTTTGGTCAAATCCCGTAAATGATCAACCATTTGTGCGTCAGATAAATTGACCTGCCTACTAATCACGTGAGCCAAAATTACCCAATCAGCGGACGAGTTGTAACTTGCTTGACGTTACGGCTGCCATTTTGTTTTTCCTTTGAAGTAAAACGATTAGCGGAGTGGCGCTTTAGTGTGGATTTTTGTCGTGAAGATATTCCTCCGATGTTTAGCGAGTCATGCATTTAGCATGACTGCATCGAACTCTGTAGTCAATGGGAGCGATTTGGATGAATGCTGTTCAAATGTATTTGCACTGGTAAGTTTGCCTTTCCGCTTAAGTTTTTAGGGGTTCTATTCGATGTCACATGTTACTGAGTTCCGTACACTTGTAACTCTTCGAAAATGCATCAGAATATTTATATTACTTAACTCAAACAATCTGTGTGTTTCATAAATTCAAACGAGAGGTGTGTGTTCGGGAAAAAATCGCTAAATAAGTGAAGTAGTTTGTAGAAAGTCATCTTTCGAGATTGTAGTCTAAATTTGTCGCATGTCGTTAGATCGACATGCTTCGCATTTAACCAACGTTGAAATTAGTTCATTCTAAATATCTTCTCTAATTGCCTTTAGTGATCTGCGAAGCCATCATTCTTCGAGCACTGTTTTCTAAATTATGATTTATATTTCCTTGCGAGATTTATGCAAGCAAGTTGGTGTTTACACCCCAAGTGTGCTGACAATAGAATTTTCTGATAAATTTAGATACTTATGGCGGAACTTCAGCTCGCACAATTTTGCTCTATAAAACATTTGAAGTTGCCGTGCTAGGCTTTTAGCGCGCATTTACACAAATAATTGAGGATTCCACTTTATTTGTCTTTTTTGTCTTAATTTTCTTGTCAATATAAAACGAAAAAGAGGAGTTCTTTAAAACCTTTCGATTTGAAGTAACATGACATACTTGGCTGACAGATTCAAGCCGGCCCGCCGAATTCTGTCTGGTGTGAAATTGTATTTAATAGCAACTATCACAATCACGAACTCCTGATCGGTAGTTGTCTAAGGGCTTAACAAGTGTACTTTAAAAATCATGCTACTTTTTTGGCTATAATCTGCATTCATGTTAACTGATAATTAATCCAGTGAGTTATGTAGTAAAGTCGCAGATATATTTGTGAGGAATATCAACGAGCAATACGACTGTTTCTAAGACTCGAAGGAATAGGGTTTAATTTCGTCGCTTACTGTAACGGCTGTTTCATAGAAAACGACGGTTTCTCGCGAAGAATCCCTGTTGTGATAGTAAAACTGGTTACATTGGCGCTGAGCCGTTCACTTCATTGCAGCTTTGGGATTCACCTTTGTATCAAGACAAACTGACGCTGCTCTCGGAAATTTGTTTTTTTTAAGCCCTAATTTTTTTTTCTTGTCTAGATACATCTGACACATTTAGCTGAGTTATTTAATGAAGAGTCGAGTTCTAATGGGAAAAGAGTTAATCTTTGATTTCAGTTTGACCGACCTGTTACATCCACCGTTAACTAAATGATTCTGCTGTTTACTGAATCTTACATCAAATATGTTTTCACAGTGATCGTGATTAGAAGTCGAATATTATTAAGTGGGCTAAGCATGAAGTAGTTCTTTCCTCAATAATGCTTTGGTATAATCCTTAAAAATTTCTATTATCCACCTAGAAACTGTTTGAAATTACTAGGCGATAACTGATTAAGAATGGAGTGCTCGTGAAATCGACGAATACTGTAAATTTATTTGTCGTTTTTAAAACAACATCGAATTGTTCGAGGAAGCATTGATTAAAGTGCGATAACAAATTACACAACTCTTTCCATGCTAACACTTGTTAAAAGCATTTTTAAATCGAAATTTTTTATGCTCGATTCTTTTCAGATGAAAAAAAAAAGTGCGTGCCTTTAAAATTGACAAAGTGTGGTTCATTTCATATTTTGGATTCTAAAATTAAGATTTCCTGTTGGAAAATATTTGAAGCTTATCTTTCTTTAATCATGTTGAAGTGATAGTTCTGAAGTAGTGCAAAGCGAATGATTTTATTTTAATATTGGTAAATTGGAACTCATATTTTTAGCAGTCATTAGGTTTGAATGTTTTGTCTTAACTGTGACAAACAAAGAATGTGTCTTGCACGTATACACAATCGAATAAATTATGATTCTTGTCTCCTCCGGGTGTAGGTTGAATAATTTGTAGTAAGAGGGAAAAAGCTACAATAGCACTGAATATTATTTAGTAAATGAAATTGAACTTAAAATATTTATATGAAGTTTACAGATTATTTTTGAAGCCTGTTTCGTCAGTGTAAACTAGATAACTATGTATACAGTTGGTTTTAATTTTAGCGGGATGTTGTTAATCTTTGTTTTGTTTTATCATTTTCAACTTCATTTATTTAAATATAAAATCAAAATAGATGCCATCATTTGTATTTGGGTGTAAAATGTTTGTTTTGATGAAACAAAATGAAATGGTATTCCCATCAAATTTACTTCAAGTCGGGAGTTGAATTTAAAAAAAACACGGAACAAATTCAATTCAATGGTTGGGAAGTCTCTGTGTTCTAGTTTTCAGACATAATAATGTTAGATTACAATGTCAGTATCTTAACTGCATGTAAATCTTGTACCAGGTGTTTATTATATGAAAACTTGAAATGGCAAAAACTTAATTCAAATTTACTTTGAATGGTGACAATAAATTAGTCTTGTATACTAAATTTTTGGGCTCAACAAATTTACTTTTATCGCAAAATTGATTCTAAAATAAATGTATGATTACTAAAAAATGTTTTTGAAATTTGACAATACTGTGTTATGTTTTAAATTTATGTGGTATTTTTTTTAAAATGTTAGATTTTAAAAAAGTGAAATATCCCTTAAAGTTTTTAATATTTGTGCAAATCATTTTTTACATGTTTGTATTGAAAAGAGGTTGAACTTATGACATTTATGTTCTTTGAAAATAACTATGAATTGGTTTTCAAGAATGTGGAATGTTGTAATTGCTTGATTTCTTCTTGTTTTACATTTTTCAATTGACTTCCTGTCTTTGATATAAGAAGTTCATAAATGCTGCAAATTGATTTATGGTAATTGTTATCTTATGTTTGTGGTGTCAGTGATAATTAATGTTCCTATTTAAATCTAAATTCTTGTGGTGAAATCTTGTAAACAAACTACCAAAGAGATACAGAAAGTATTACTTTGCCCTTAAAAATTATTTGAAAATTTGTTATAGTTGTAAAAGTTTTCTTTCATGAAAAAAATCAATCCAGCTTGTTTACATTTTTAAGGTTTGTTTAATTAACATGTTGTAAAGAACAAACAAAAACTTCTCATTTTTATAAATATAAATATTAAATATTACTGTTTTGGTTTGTACTATTTGCTCTTTGATTACTCACAAGAAGAACTTCTTAATACACAATGAAGTGTTCTGCATTGTAATGCTCAATTTCTTTGAACTAATGCATACTTTATACAGCAACTCAACACTGAAAATTTTGAAATGACTGCTGCAGCAAGTGCTAGGAGATATATTTTCAGTAACAGCTCTATTTTGTAAGATCTTTGCATCTTTTTGACCTCCTATTGGTTAACTTAAAAGAACCACAAGAAACTTATTACAAAAAATAATAATCTTGTGTTGTGTTGCATGTTGTTCCACTTAGGGCATTCGTAATATTTTAATATATGGAATTAAAATATCTATGACCTTTAACTTTCATGTTAGTACACCCATATAAATCAATCAATCTTTATTTTATTTGTACCACGCAATATAAGATTTGCTATAGTTCTAATACGGGGTAGACAGTGTGACTGGTGGTAAACCTGGTGTTATATATATAGTGATGATGATTCCTGACTAAAGTAAAGAAATAACTGAAGGCTTGTGGAAGACTATTTTGAATGAAAGTATACATGATTAAGGCATTATGGAGTGTAACTAGATCAGATAGTTTTAGGATAGCAAGTTTCTTGAAAAAAGGGCTAGTATGTGCATCAGACTTTGATAATATCATGTGTTCTGCTTGTTTCTGAAGTGTAAATAGGGGTTTCAGAGTGGTAAAATAGGTGTTACCCCAAACAGGGATACCATAAATTAGATATGGATAGATAATTGAGTAATACAATTGAATAAGCACTTTGGAAGTAATATAGTATCTCAATCTGCATATTTCCATAAGAGATATTGAATATGAGTTTTGTATGACAAATGAGAATCTAAATAAAGACCAAGATATTTGACACAATTCTCTGACTTCAACTTCAAGGGTACTTGGCCTATAACTAGATTCACATTATTTGTTTGTTTTTTTTAAGGAGGATGAAAGACGATAAATGTAGTTTTGTCAATGTTGAAATTAAGTGTATGATTTAACTCATAAGATCAGTATGGGAAAGGTACTTAGAGATGTGTTATTACAGCTTCCTATTTTTTGATAACATAATGCTAACTTTTTATTAAATATTAAAGACTGCAAGCAGGAAATCCTAGATTGACTGAAAGATCTAAAACAGGCTTCATTGCCAAACAAAAAACTCTAAACACCACTGTTTTATTTTCCATTATTTCTGGCAAATCAAAAAAATAAAAGTGTTTTTCACATGAAAACTAAAAACATATCCATCAGTTGATAAGAAACCGATAGCACGATTATATCCTCGGATGTCCAGCTACCTAGTTGTAATACCGATAGCACGATTATATCCTCGGATGT
>JAOEHV020207577.1:0-13132 GCA_025447995.2 Isaurus tuberculatus | reverse complement strand
AATGAAGTGTCAAAACGCTTGTACCCGCGTATAGGCCGCAACCCTAATTTTGGTCCTATTTTTCTGGGAAAAAAGTGTGGCCTATCCGCGGGTAAATACGGTATATCATGTAGTTTTAAAATCATGAGTCTAGCAAATAGTGGATTGGTATGAGCACCAAATTTAGCAAAAGATAAGATACGAATGGTTCTCTCTTGCAGAACTAATGGATTAATCTTTGTATTATAAGTGTTACCCCAAACCATACAGCTATATGTGAGAAAAGGATAAACAAGAGCATACTATAGCTGGGTTAAAGTTTGACAGCTGATATAATGTCTTAGCTTGCATAAAATGCCAATACTTTTTGAAAGTTTCTTGGACATATTATTGTAATTAATATGGTCCTTCCAATTCAAATGTGAATCTATTAAAATTCCTAGATATTTTATGCATTTTTGGGGGGTAATTTCTTATCATTCAGATGAAGTGAAAATGAGTCGGAAATACATTTTTGAGGGAAATGAAATAAACATAGTTGGTTTTATCAGTATTAAGAGATAATCAATTAGCACACAGCCATTCATGAATTTTGCATAGTTCAATGTTGACTGTTGTTTGAAGTATATGTAGGCTTTTATGAGAAAAGTATAGGTTCAAATCATCAGCAAAGAGATAAGATCTAAAGTTAAAGATGCTTTGCTGAAACCATTAATGAACAACAAAAAGAGAAGTGGACCAAGTACTGAGCCCTGGGGAACCCCACAAACTATGACTTTGAGTCGACGAAAAACCTCCAATCGTAACAAATTGCTTTCTATTACTCAAATTGGATCGAAACCAGTTGCTGGCCATTCCTCTCACACCATGTAATACTCAAGTTTCTTTTACAATATACTATGGTCCACTGTATCAAAAGCTTTACTGAAATCTAGGAATAATCCTGAGAAAATTTTTTTTGTCTTCAATAAGCAGTATGGCTTGTGTGGTTGAGCAATTTTTCCTATAAAGCCAAACTGGTTCTCAACCAGAATATTGTGTTTTTCAAGGAATGCTATCGGTCTCTTGTACATAAGCTTTTTGAGAAGTTTGTGAAATGAGATTGGTTGATAGTTTGATCTGATGGTATGACTACCAGCTTTATAGACTGGCATAACACAAGCAATTTTAATCAAGTCAGGGACTAGACCACATGAAAATAAAGCATTAAACAAGTAGCTTAATGGGAAACTTAAGATGATGCTTTAAAACTTTAAGTTTACAATTTAACTTGAAAACTAAATGGACCAGAGACATTGTTTGCATTAAGCCAAAGGATTTCGGTTTCAATTTCTTTTTTCAATTTCTTTTTCTAATTGTTGGATTAATGAAAAAACTATTGCATTGTGGTTGTGATAAATAATCAGTGAATAATTTATTTGTGTGGGGAATTGCTTGAGCAAGTTTCGATCCAATGGAAGTAAAGTACTCATTTAAGGCATCTGCAATGGCTTTTGTGTCAGTGATAGTGGTATTGATATTATTAGGGCATTGAACTCTTTGTGATTTGACTTTGATAAGCTGCTTTATACCTTTCCAGGTGTTATGTTAATTAAATGTCAAAGTTTATTCCTATAGAGTTTATATCTCAATTTATTTAGTTCACCTTATTCTTAAGATAAACTGTCAATGAAAAGTTTATTTTTGATATAAATCGACTTTTTACAGTAATACCAGGGGTTATCCATGGCTTAGTTCTAGTTTTGATTTCCCTTCTTGTAAGTTTTCTTAATGGGATATGTTTGTCAATATCGCTTGAAATGCAGGAAAGGAAAGAGCTGAAAATCTGATTAACATTGTCTTTGGGTTGAAAGACTTCATTCCAATTTATTGACTGCACTTCATCAAGCAGATCTTGCTCACTAAAATTAGAATAGTCCTGCCTAAATTCATTTTGTATTTTGGAGTAATGTGCTTGCTTGTTTATAATAATAAAATTAGGAAAATGATTGGTAATATTGTTGCTTAGATACCACTGATAAAAAAATGTTCTGTTGAGCTCACAAAGATGTTATCTATAAATGCTGCGGTGTGATTAGTGATTCACGTTGGCTGTATAATTTGGGGTAGAATATAATATGTGACCAAGGTATTGACAAAACCCTGAGTTATAGAGCAAGTATCATAGTTGACAGGCACGTACGCAGCGGGGGTGCATCGGGTGCATGTGCACCCCCCCACCTGATAAAAAGGTCCACTCAGTCAGATCAGATACGGCAAGATAAGAACAAAAAAGGGATGAAATAAAAGAAAGAAAATGGACAGCAGTTCAGGTCAGGGCTACAAATTATATAGTAGATATTTTTCGACTTATTTTTCGATATCATATTTTGAGGGCTGATAACCTAAGATCCGCTAAAGCTTAAAGTGCACCCCCCCCCCCCCACAGGAAAAGCTGCATATGCACCTGGTTGAGTAAATCAATGTTTATGTCATCCATGAATATACAAAGTTTTTTTTCATTTGAGATTTTAAACTTTTCTGTTTTGTTATTCAGATGTCTATATGTGACACCACAAACAATATTTTCCGAGGATTTATGTACCTTATTTCAATCCAGAGAGACTCGTACTCCTCTGTGACAGAAGAAAAATCTTCCCTAATGTGATACTGTAAGCCTTGCCTTACTGTTCATATAAACCAACCCCTCCTGCATTGCTCAGGGTTGTTTGTGATAGAAAATCATAGCCCAGTAGCTCCGTATTGGAGTTCTGGTCTACTGTACATTCTGCTTAATTTTAGTCTTAGAAAGTAAACCAGATCAGCAAGCAAATCACACATTTCATAATAATTGGCTGATAAGCTTCTAATGTTGCTATGAAACGCAGAGAAAATATTGGCTTGAGAACAATGATTTTCTTGTATTTTGCTACGAAATTGCCAGTCTACTAATTACTGCAAGTCTATTGATTACAAATAAACTTGTCTTAAAAACTTGAGTCAAATTTTTTTCCTTTGAAACAAAATTTAAAAAAAGTTTGCTGAAAATTTAAAAATGAATAAACTTTTCGGTTTTAAACGAGGGAATCTTCTTTAACTCGTAAATAAATCATACAAAGTGTCTGTCTGCTGTTTGCAAGCCAAGGTACATACGGTTGAAAGATGCACATGGTGAGATTTGGTAGTTCCGAGTTCTTAAAAACCAAGCAACGTTCTCGAACTTCAAAAAAAGGTTTAGAAAGTCATATTTCAAATGTCTATCCAATTCATTCATACAATAAAAATAAAAAACCAAGTTAAAAATTGTTTTCTTTTACGGTAATTGAAGTACCGCACAACTTAATTTCGGTAATTTATGACTATATTTTGATGCGCAATAAAACCAAATACAGTAGTGTCAACGTATTCTAGAATACCTCTCAAAGAATTCTAGAATATTCTACTAATAAATAAGTGCAGTTTCTTTAAACATTATACTTAAGAAGTTCTTAAAAATGTAAATTTTAATACATAAACCTTTACAGCTTACCGTTAGTAATGTCACTGCACCACGAGCGAATGAATTATACTCTTGTTTTAGGTTTTTCTCAATGGAATTGGGTAGAGTAGTTTCGACCAATTCGCCTTTTGCTCCAAAACGTGTAAACTCTGTTGAAATGTTTACCTCAAACAGTTAATTTTCAACCTTTTGAGGCATTTTACCTGCACAAAATCTTTCACGTGGCCGCCATCTTCGTGATAAAGTGGGCGTTCAACCTGGGTCAAGACAAATCGTTGATGACGACAGCAGATGTCGTAACATCACGAAATTTAAATTCCATTAATTTCATTGGTTCACAGCCGTTTTCATTTTCGTTTTCGTTTCCGCCGGCGCACAGCCTTGTTTTTTCGGTGGACGTCAAGCAAAAGGAAAAGCCTTTCGTTTAAAAACGAAAACGACTGTCAAATCTGTTTAATTTTAGCCAGCCAGCAGAAGTTTTTTTTCCGATGGGAATAAAAAAAATACGACAAAAAAACTGTCGCAAACACGGTATACACAATTTGTAGAATTCTGCGTTGTTGCGTGAAAAATAACTAACAAAATAAATAAATAACTATACAATAACTATTCTCTTGTTGACGATGGCACGACATTTTAAAATTTGAAGAAAGTATTGTGTTCTTATAGTGAGAAGAAAGAAAAAAGGATGGAAGAAACGTCAAGTATTATTTTCTGAACTGTTTTTCTTTCTTACTTTATTTGTACATAAACTTAAGGAAAGGGTTTTAAAATTTTTTGGATCAAGAAAAAGTCTTAAACCCTTTTTTTTGTTATTTGAATTCGAAATAAACTGTGGATTTCCCGTTACTATTAGTGTTAAAATAAACTTAATGCATGGAGTTTATTTAAAGCACCTGGATAATCTTACGGGAATACTTTTCAGCAGCCTTACATTTAAAAAAAAGATGCTCCACTTACAAATCATTGTTTGCCAAAACTGGCAACGATTTTAGAGTCCTACTTAGCCCCTTACCCTAAAAAGGGAAAGAAAAAAACTTTGTTTCTCTTAAAAATAAAATGCTAGATGCCAGTTGAACCTGTATCTAGCGGCATCGTATTAAGTGGCCACCCTCTAAGGCGGAGGTCTACCTAAAAGGAATGTATAAAAAAGAGGGGGGGGTTAGGGGGGAGGGGGGTACCATAAACTCTTTTTTTTCCTTAATAAATACTGTGGGACTGGGTATGGCCTGCATATGTTATGACACATAAAGGCTGGTTTTAAGTAGCGACGGAGTCAGAGTCGGAGTCGTAAGAGCGCTTATGACCTAGTGAAAATCAAAGATCGGAGTCAGAAGCGGAGTCATAAGCTCGACGGAATCGGAGTCAGTACGTTTCCATTTTCTTCCGACTCCGCTTATGACTCCGTCACTTATTATCCAGTGAAAACTAGATTGTCGGAGTCGGAAGCAGAAGCGGAAGAACCAACCAATCACAATGGCAGCTCTCAGGCCCTCCGAATACAGACCAAATAACATGGCGGCCTCTAGTTTAGAGTCTCAGAGGGGGTAAGACGTTTCCCCGTGCTTTACGATAAATTCTGCAAAGATTTTAAAGACGCAAATAAGAAGAAAAATGCATGGGAGGAGGTAGCAAAGCAAGCTGGGCTTTCATCAGGTATGTTAAATTGCAGAAGCGAAAGATCACTAAACTGTTTGCTGCTCGACGTCGATAAATATCACGAACCCAAAATCACTTTCTTCTTCGCACAACATTATTTCTACGACGTCTCCGCCTGCGCAAAATAATCATCAGTTGTAACCAAAGCAGAAGATCCTCTTCGACGTCCGCCATGTTTTCTTTGGCGCCGAAATTTGTACTCTCAAAGGTTTGGAATCGAGCATTGTGATTGGTTTATTCTTCCACTTCTGCTTCCAACTCCGACAATGCAGTTTTCACTGGATTATAAGCGACGGAGTCATAAGCGGAGTTAGTATTCTGCTTCCGACTCCGACAGTTTCATTTTCACTAGATCATATCGCTCTTTGCTTCTGATTACGACTCCGACTCCGTCGCTAGTGAAAACCAGCCTTAAAGGCTAGTCACGTGACTTCCCGCATCAATTTTCAAATCTTTTTCTGACGAGTGGTTTCAGGTGAAAACCGCCAAAATAATGCCTTTTTTTTGGCATTTCCGGGCAAAACTCGGGTGCCTGAGCTCATCATCAAGGGCTAAGAAGGCTTAAAACTTGCCAGTATCGAAGAACTGTTTATTGGCACCGTGATTATAGCAAAATATGTCAGTTTGCTTGGTTCGAGCACTGGCTGCTTGCTGTAGCATGGAAAAGTGGCCCTACGAGAGTTACAGCCAGTTCCATTTTGCATTTCTCTTAGTTTCATTGAAAGATTTTGGTGCAGCTGGTTAGTTTGGTTAAAAACGTATATAAAAAGTTTCAGTTTCAGTTTCATTTTATTATTATGCCATCAAAATAACAAAGTTATTTACAAAGTTCTTTTATGCTAATGGCGAGGTGGACCATAGGAAACCGCAAGGCTTATACAAGATGGTCCCCTCATGTAAATTAACAAATAATTGTTCACTATACAAGGGATAGAAGCATGGATGGCTGCTACAAATATATGTCATTCAAGAAAAAGACAAAAACGAGAAACGAAAATAATAATAATAATAATAATAAATAAATAAATAAAATAATGAATAAAGAAAGAAAGAAAGAAAGAAAGAAAGAAAGAAAGAAAGAAAGAAAAAAGCTTGCATTTGTGGGCACTGGTGTTCCCTGTGCAAAATAACTGGGGTTTCCCATGATGCAATGGGACAGATTTGTGTTCTGTGGCTGATCGACTGCCAGCAAGAAATGGGTGGTTTCAGCTCGAGTTTTTCAGGTTTGTCAAAAAAATATCCGTTTCACTGTAGATGAACAATTGTTTTATAACGTTTTTTATGTTGATGGAAAGTTGAAACTAAAATAAAATTTTAAGCCGCTGGCTTTGGTCCTACTATTATGTAATCACTGGAAAATATTCAATAAAAAAAATCAATCAAACCAATCAAAATATTTCAAACAGCTTATGTTTCAGGCAAAATTTGTTGTTGTTTTTTTCATTCGTTATTTAAACCAATTCATCGTTCTACGAAATCTGAGTGCAATCCATCTCATTTAGCTTCAAATCTTGGGTTGCTTCATATTTTTTCCCTTTTCCGAGATGTCACAAATCCTTCTCAACTGTTGTTTCTTGAAAAAGTGTTAAAATCGAACCCAAACATTTTTTATTTACCACATGAGCTTTATAATCTAGGCAAAAAATGCCTCAATGCAAACACTCTCCCTCTCTGTGATTTTAAAATTACCCTCTATATTATTGTACCTGAATATTTTGTAGGTCAAACCCTCTTGGGAATAAACCCTAAACAAGGTAACTCTGCTGCTTTATTTTTGTGTGGCAGAGAAAAAATGTAGAAAAAATTCCCGTTTTTCTACATTTTTACCTTAAATATTTTCTCTCAGCAAGTATATAAAACGAAATACAATCCTCTTCTCATCCGAAAGATTATGATACTGGTCATTTGCAAAAAATATTTTCAAGTCATTCAGCTTAGTCAAGGTTGTTCATTTTTTTTTTCTCAATGAGAGGGTGCTTTTTAGCAGTTTGCTCAAGCTAACTCTGTTACCACGGTAACAAGAAACTCAAACATGAAGTTGCTGGTCATGTTTAGTAGTAATACGTTGAAAGGTGGTATAAACTACTTCAAAAGTTTGTATTTGAAGAAAAAGGTTTTCCATGTAGACCCCCGCTTTATAATTTTGATAATCACGCATAATGATAACAGACCAAATTGGACTCCACTCAGTCCTATTACCATTACAAACTTTCTGTTACTTGTTATCCTGTCGTTCGTGGTTAAACTCGACCTGTTTCGTCTGTACGCTTTTTTTGAATCATCTTTTGTCACCGCCATTTTACTTTCAAAACCTTGTAAAAGTCAGCCCAAGCCGTATCAACTTCTTTTCATTTTTAAACAAGATTTAATTACTTCTCTTTTTTACGCAAAATTTTATGCACTTTACTTTTTAATATCATCTGTGGTTAAATAATTTTTTAAAATATACCTGAAGACAATTATCAATAAATACAAAATATATTAATAAAGTTGCCGCCATTACTTATACAATAAATTTGTTAATATACTATTATTAATCCCGCTGTTTCTTGAATAAACAAATTTTACCAAACATAAAGCAAGAAAAGTATAAACTACTGAAAATAATAACTGCTTATGCTGGCATCAAGCTGGCCGCCTTCATCTCCGCAAAAATACCACCGAAAACTTACTTTTAGAGTTCAGTGGACATTGACTTTCACGTCACAAATATAAAATCTGTGTTCGCCTTAATTACCAGTCCTTGTACCTTTTTCTGTTTGGAAGCTGTGCACATGATAAATGCAAAAACTAAAAAAACAAATACTAAAAAAGAAGAAACTGAATGGTGAATGTATTTTTTACAACCACAGTTTTTATTGCTGCTATCTTCGTTTCTCAAACTCTATGTTTTAGGAAGAAATAATGTCTTCGAAAGTTACAAGCTTCACATCCAAATTAATCAATCAATTCCTAAAACGGAATGATTAAGTTTTACTTTATTTACAAGTTATAATAAAGTTTTACTTTATTTTTTGTTTTTTTTAGAAAATTACGCGTATGATTGGTTGCGAATAGTTTTTTGAACTAAGGAAATAGAAACTACTTCTAGTTCAGTGGCGTAGCCAGGATCTGAAAATTTTGCAGGTTCATGGCCTAGCAAAGGCCGAAGGTGTGAGCTGCTGTTCACGATCGCTATAGCGCAATCGTTTCTAGGGGGATCCGGGGGAATGCTTCCCCGAGAAATTTTTTAAAATTGCGTTTCTGTGTCTTTTTATTCAATATAATTGAAATAGTTTTTCAATAATATTTATTTCCTGTCAAAATAATTTGAAGGCCCGGGCCTGCAAGCCTATACGGGCTGGCTACGCCACTGTAGTTCTACAACGTGTAGACTTATCCAATTCATCTTGATAGTTGTAACTTTTACGTTCCCCTTCAAGAAAAACCCTTGCGATTTTTTTGATGATTAACTAGAACCACTTATGCAGTTCTACCCATAAGGACAAGGCAAGATTTCCAGAATAAATTTGGAGCATCCAAATGTTGAATCATTATCATCATCATCTCGCAAAGTGTTTTTAAATAAGTAGAACAAAAACTCATCAAGCACTTTTCAGTCGAATGTTGATTAAGTGTTGTTCTTATGCTGATTCAGTGTTCGTTTTGCTCTGATTAAGAGTTCTTGGTCGCTACGATTAACCAAACGTTCACAGCCTATCATCAAATGGATCAATAGTACTGTTTGTTTTTCCATAACGTGATTCTCTGTAGCTACTTGCGTGACCTGGTCTGACACATAAGGGGTTTATGTACACTGGTTGGAGTGGTGATGTGGCTAACGGAGATGTTGGAGCTAAAAAATCAAACTCTCTGGCCGCACCAACAGTACCAGGAGCCGTTATGACCAGCTCGTTAGATTTCTCCTAGAAAAAAAAGTGAGCTTTTTCCGTCACTAAAAAACGTTAGTCTGCTATAGATACACATGAATTTAAACAAAACTGAAAAACCTCAATAAAATGAGAATAAAACCGATTAAAAAGGAAAAAGAAAAACTTGGAAAAAAGTTAAAGGTCGAGAGTAGAAAGGAAAAAGAAAAACTTGGAAAAAAGTTAAAGGTCGAGAGTAGAAAGGAAAAAGAAAAACTTGGAAAAAAGTTAAAGGTCAAGAGTAGAAAGGTTCTTATAGGAGGAACACAAATCCCAGATTATCTATAAAAAAATATAAAAAGCAAATAAATAAAAAAAAGCAAAATCCTATTACGAGCACTGAATGGCCCATCGGAGCCAGCGCTTTCTTCTTCTTTTAAAAGTGCCTTAAGCGGATGAGAGTCATTGATTTCCCTGGACGGGACACTAATTCATCACAGGTTAGCTCCCAGCCGAAGCTGGTACTCATTTACCGACCTCGTAAGGATGGAAAGCTGAGTAAGCTTTGGTGGAAACGAAGTGCACACAAATGTTCTAATTTCGGCAGAGCCGGGTATCGAACCTGGGACCTTGTGGTTTGAAAGCATATATCTTAACAACTGCGGCAACCCCGCCCCCTTAATAAAAAACATTTAAAGAATAAAAATAATAATAAAAATCAAAAAATAAAAACAAAAAAAACAAACCTTTTTTTACCCTATTTCTAGCCTACATGTTGGGGTCAACATTGGGTTTCCCGATGGTTACTGCTTTCCATTTGAAACGATCAAAAGCAGCATCACTCTTAATACCCTTCCTTTTTATCCTCCTCTACACGACACATCAATATCTTTCTAGGTTGCCCCCTAGACTTTTTTCCCTTTAGCTCAAAAGTAAAGAAACTGCCTAACAAAAATAACTGCCCCCCCTGTAAAACACATGTCCATGCCACCTTAATCGGTAATCGGAAAACGTACCTTGGCCGGTGCAAGACAACCTTCAATACATCCTATGATAGATCCAACCCAACAAAGGAACAGTGCAACGCTTGAAATGACCAATATCGCAAGAAAAACGTATTCCGTAGAAACACCCCAATCGCACAGCCGTCCTAAGGACGTAAAACAGAATAACACAGTGTTAAGAACCATTTAGTTTTAAACTATAATTACGTACGTCAAACAGCAGGGCTACTAAAGTTTACTGTTGCACAATATTGGAATGAGAACACTGCCGGTATGTAGTCGGCTTTAGGAAAAAACCTTATAATCTTAATTTTTTATTCCAACACACATTCTGCTGCACAAATACAGTGAAAGCAAAGACAAAGGCGCTGAAAGAATATCAAGTTCAACTAATGATATAGATTAGTATACACAGTCCTAATAATGTCGTCTCGAAAAGATTCCTTAAAAAATCGCTCTTTGTTGAAATTATTTTAATATTTCTATCTATTATATGATAGATGTTTTTTATCAAGTGGCAATTGTCCTGGTATTTTGCCAGTTACGGGCAAGCAATAATACAAGTTTGACGTAACAATTAGAATATTACTGTGGGTTTTTCATCATCTTCTTCCTTTTATGTTCCGCCGTTGACGTTATAAAATTGGAAGGAGTCGTTGGCAACACGGTTTTTTGTCAGTCAGCGTAAGAAAAAGATATCTTACATTTTTATATTGGTCCCTGTGGCCGGAAGATATTTGTATAAATAGCGGAGTTTTTAGGCATAAGAGTTCAAGTGAAAAAATCACATACGGACGTAGTCGGATTTCTGCTTCAAACTTGTTTGGTTGTCAAGCAATTACAAGTTAGTTTGCTCGCCATCAACTTGTTACTAGGGACAATTGTCACATGGTAAAAAAGGCGCATTAATGATGAAATCATTCAAAATTTTTGAATTTGTAACCCTTTAAGTAACTAAGACCGGTCTAGTAACAAGGAACGGAGTGGACACAAACGTTCACGAGTGTCAGCATACGGAAGACTTACGGCCTGTAATAAATGACTGTTGACATCTCTCACAGCTTCCGTTACTGGTGCTGCAATCTCTTCGGACAATATTTGCGGTGGATGGCGAGTAGATAATGATAATGATCATGATGCATTGGCCAGCTGCTAAAACAACCATAACTATATCCAATGCTGCGAAAAGTATTGCCTGAAACGACAGTTAACAAGTCTTATTGGCCAGGTAAGATGAAAATTGCTAAGGTATCGTATTTTCTCTATTAAGTCCCCCGGGGGGGGCTTATTGTTTGCCAGCACTTAAGACGAGGGAGGGGGAGGTTATTAGAGAGGGAGCTTAATAAATTCAGCAGAATATCATTGGCGTGACTCTCAATTATTTTAATTTATCTATCTTCCGCACACATGAGAAGAGTTACAATTTTCAGCTTTTATAATAGTACCATTGTCTCGCAATACTAAACAAAACTGTCTTGAAAAAGACTAACTAAAAAGAAAATTACTTCATTGAGCAAAGTATATTTTCAGTTGTATTCTATTAAGCCCTCCGGGGGACTTATTCATTTCTAATTGAGGGGAGGGGCTTAATAATGAGAGGGGGGCTTAATATATTTCTGGCTTCTAAAAGGGGGGGGGCCTATTAAAGAGGGAAGGCCTAATAGAGAAATTACGATAGTCTAAAAGGCTATAAGCCCTAAAGGCTTTGTTTAAAACCGCCTGCAAACCTACTTGAAAATGATATTCATCTCTATTTATTGTGTTGAAAAAGTATTGGACTGATCAAAAATACTAATTTTGACATTGCTTTCATTTTCACAATTATAATAGCCAAGAAAAAACTACTGTCCAAAAGCTGAAAGATGCTGGTTTGTTGTTGTGAATAATTAAATGTGTAGCTTAATTAGAAATTAATTTTATGAAAGATTAGTGTTAGACAAGTTGTTTGAATATCTTCCAGCTTCACCCAACATATATTTACACATGGAAGCCATGGCCTGTTTGCTAGCAACTGCATGTCATGCCCATCAGGGTTAAGCCCCGGCGTTTTACTACAAAGAATCACGTTACTAGGATGGAAGTAAACCCGTATGTCAGGGGGTACGCAGGGGGGAGCGAGGGGTGTGCACACACACACCCCAACAACCGTAAGGTCCGCAAAAGACCACTCGATATATATATATATATATCCTCATACAGATCTCCTGCTCATATTGTATCTATTACTTAAAGGAGAACTGAACGCTAAAATTAACTTTTTATCGTTTGAATATTTAGGCATAGTAGAACAATTATATGAAGTTTTTTTTTTAAGTGGTAGCCGAACAGTTTAGAAAAAAATAAGGTTTTGTAAGGTTTTGTAACAAATCAACAAGATTTGATCGGCGGCTCAATGATTGATGTCAGCGGTTGTATATGATGTAAGTTACGATATTCCGACCTTTTAAAATGTGATTGGAAGACAATAAAAAAGCGGAGAGGTTCAACCATACCAGTACGAACCAACATATGCACAGGGGGAACATCCCAGCTTTTTGATTGTCGTGCAGCCACGTTTTAAAAGCTCTGAATATCGTAACCTACGTCATATGCAACCGCTGACATCGAATATTGAGCCGTCGAGAAAATCTTGTTGATCAGTTACAAAATATTAGTTTTTTCTGAACTACTCGGTTAACACTTGAAAAAAACTTTATATAGTTGTCATATTATGCCTAAATATTCAAACAATGAAATGTCAATTTTAGCGTCCAGTTTTCCTATAAAACAGCTGACGCAAAACAGCTAATCCATCAGGGGTAATGTCTGGCATTGTACTGCAGTGGAACGCTGCCATAAGACCACCCCCTTAATATGACCACCCCTTTATTATAACTATTTTTTGTGGTCCCAACGAAAACCCACACATCCTCTTACTTGAAAGCACTGATAATCCGACCAACCCGTTATTACGACCAACGACCACCTCTTGGAGTACCCAACCTTTATTTTCTTTACTTGCAATAATCAAAGATTAAGGTGAATGCGTTCGACGAGCGACATGCAAAATCTTGGTCGAAAATTCACCATCGAATCCGACACGAAAAAAGCGTTTTTTTCCTAGAAAATATATCACTGCATATCAACCTCCTGATGTTATGATAAATATCTCCACTCATATTTCT